>VYZW01013398.1:8875-20773 GCA_013401315.1 Balaeniceps rex
TTTTCTAAGCTGCAGTATTGTTCTTCAATAATTATTCATACAGCAACTTCTTAACTATGCTGGAAAGCTGAAATGCTATTTTTGGAAATATTATTTTCTAAATCTCTCTGCCTTTCTTTTCCAGCTGCTCTTTGCAGACACTTAAATCTGTCCTTCTTTTCTATCTCTCCCTCTCTCAGCATCCCATCAAGGTCCCTATCAGCAAAAGATTATTTTCCCACACTTCACACAGATCAGATCCCGACTTTGTCCCTTTGGTTCCTCCAGCATGTTCACGTTTTGGCTGTAATAGTTTATGTGATCTTGAAAGATTTCCAGTTCTAGTTCTAAGCATAAGTGGGAGTAGTGGAGCTCCTTTTAAAATGACATGAAGGTTACTTGGTAATCACATACCAGTCATCTGTCTTCCAAAGCTCTAATCAGAAAGTGATGCATAAAAGGCCAGCATTTGATGTTCTTTATCGACCTGATCAAACATTTAAGAAAAGGGTGTACTTCTTCTGAAGTCAAGAGGGCATCAGCTCAAACTAACTATGTGCTTAAGGACTCTGATTCATCAGACTTTCTAGTACTTCATTTGTAAGCCAAATTACAGAGTGTACCTTTGCTCTGATGTCAGTCTACTAGCATTAGAAAAATTGTGGTGGAAATCTTGAAGTGATTAAATGTCAGTGTAATGAATTTCATATACTGAAAGGCAAAAATGCCAAGGAGTCTAAGTTTTACTAAGCGCTCCATCACAGGAGCGAAGAAGGCTGATGACAAAATTTATGCTGCAACCAATTAATTAAAATACGTGATACTGATGTGAAAAAGAAAACTGTATTGGAACAGCTTGGGTAGGCAAACATTTTTGATTCTACAATCTGTACAAGTAGAAAGTACAAAGGAAACCAGGACTGATGTATTTCTTGTGGTAAATGGCATCTGAGCCCTGTGGGCAGCTGAAAGGTCAAAGTTACAAAGTCTCTGCATGTGTCTTGCTCATGTGTTTTCCCCACCTAAAGTATGAATTGTTTCATCTGGGACTTTTTCTTGACCTACTGTTCAATAGGAATGAACGGTGATGTGCACGTTCTTAGAATAAATCATACAAATTTTTCTGCTGCTAACTCACTTCATTATGAGGCAGGCTCTTAGCTACAGTCAATTACAGAAAAGAACGTGAGTCACCGGCACTTTTCAACAGTCTCTGTTGTCTGTGCCATTACCCAAATATAGTTACTACCTCAGTAGTTCTGCTAGTCTAGTTTTATCAGAGCTGATGGAGAGCTAACAGAAGAACAAAAGGGTCTTAATAGGAGCTTTTTTTTCTTTGTTCTTTCATTGTCCTTAGTTCACTGTCCTATCATCCAGTTTGGGCAATGTCGTCAATATTATACATAGGCATGGCGTGATCAGAAAAATTATAGTATGCTGTTCTTCATCTGCTATATATTTTTTTCATTATCTTGTACTTTCTCAATGATAAAAGCATCATATGTATATATATATGAGAATGTCACAGCTCGTGCAAATTCAGGGATAACTTTTACCACTAACTTTCTCAGTGTGAGATCTTCCCAAACACAAAGCCAATCTTCTTTTCTTAGAAGTTTTACATCAATATAATTTAACTGAGTATATACTGCAGTTACCTCTCTTTACATTTTGAGTGAGAGAGTTAAAGTGAGAGAATCAGCCTCTGCTCATTCTCAAATATGAATAAATCTAAACTAGAACAAAAGCAGCACTTCAATAAATTAAATCACTACAGCCTACGACCACTTCTCTGCTCAAACATAAATGAAGAAGTTCTAAAAGGATTTGCATCTTTCTTTCCTATGTTTTTTTTCTTTTTAATCTCTGTTTTATTTAAGTCATTTTACAAAATCACTAGAAAGGCGGGTCTTTATAAAGCTTTTGCACCATTTTTACTAACAAAATTGTGGAGGCAATGTATTAGGATAGATTGAGTGGAATAAAAGTCCCAAGTTCTTAAGTGTTTATTTGCTATGTGACTGATTCTGCTCAATATTTCATGAAAATGAAAAAGGTAACAACTAATAACACTATCAGCTGCTCACAGTGTATTAAGGATATAACTCAGTAACTGCTTCTTTAACTGTTCTAACTCTTTCCCCCTCCTTCATTCAACTAGGAGTATGATTATCTGACAGTTGGTTAATATCTCCCACAAAATAGACACCTCTGTGACTGATGGCAGGCAAAGGAAAAAGACACCAACAACATGCAGAAATCTTAGAGCGAAAACTCTCCACTCCTGCTGATCTGCTTGTGTGCTTTAAGAACAGTTTCCCATCATTACAAGAGTAATTGATACTGTTATATTGCAAATCATGCATGATATCACTACCTTTTTTATTATTATAAATTCTCTGTTGATGTCTCTGTAGCTGCAATTTTTTTTTTTATTTTTTTTTTTTTTAATGCAGGCCTGTTTTGGAAAAGTCCAGACATTTGGCAATGATAGTTGCATCTAGCGACCACAGATCCCCAGTATAGCAGACAATACACTTGCCTGAATTATGGCTGATCTCCAGAGTATCATTGGTAGCATTCCAACAAATTCAGCTTTCCTAGTCCCCACCCCATCCTTGGTTCGTTTTTTCATAAAATCCATCTGGTAAATACCCTATAACCTAATTAAGATTTCCCAGTGTTTTAAATATTTCACTGTAGTAACATGGATCACAATTCATTAGAATCATACCATTAGTTACAGCATTTAATATTAGAGAACCTCATTTTTCATTTTAAAAACCGAGCAACACTCAACCTCAAAACACCAGAAGTACAGCCGTCACATCCAAAATAAGCAGGTTGAAACCAAAGTTCCTATCAGCTGCTTTATGGCTTTAGAATTTCTGTATTTCATCTGTGACTACAAAGCCACTAGGTACATCATCTTCTACAGGTCTTATATTAAGAAAATACCGCATCAATTTAGATTGCAAATGCCTTCCCTTATAATTCCTTCCCCATTTTTTTAATCAAACTAACAAACAAGGAAGCAAAAGACCCACTACAATTTACTGGGTTGATGTACTCTGTGTTGAAAAACTAGGAAGAACAGGAGTGAGAAACCACCAACAACTGAGGTGCATCCTTTTTACCTCAAATATTTTAGTACTTGGCTCAAACATAATATCTTCCTCAGGCATTCTGGAAAAGATTTAACAAAGGAAAAATTATCCCTAAATTTCAGATAGTGAGCTAAAATCACACAGGGCACAAGGACAGTGATTAGTCCAAAAGTACACAACAGGTTAGTGAAGGCAGCTTTGTTAAAGGGAAGTATTAAGTAAAACAGGTGTGTACAGAGTTGTGTTTGCACTTTTGGTCATCTTCCTTCACAGAAATTAAAACTAGGTAACAAAACCACGGTAGTTACTGCTATCATTTACAAATTTCCAATAAATACAGTCTACAACTTGTAACGAGTTGTTGAAGCAGAAAAATAGTGTTTCCGAGCTCTGTCTCTGCTTTTTTGCTAACTCCTGTGTTAGGGGACTGCTGACTGAGTACAAAAGGATTTTGCAGTCAGCAGTGACTGAGGTGAGAAGCTGGAGTAAAGTAGGGAAGTTTTTTAGACATGCTCTGTTAATCATCATAAAGTGTTATCCTTCCTCCCTTTTTCATAGCCAAGCTGATATGTTTGAGAGAAGAAGGACAAGCTTTCATGCACACAGTCATTAGACAAGCGGATTATTTCGGATTTTTAATGTTTGAGTATCAATGTTTTGCCATGTGGGAAACTGTAAAATGGCAGAGATCTGCTTCAGAAAAAGGCACTGTGCAAGGGTAAAGCACTGCAGCAGGGAAACAAAATTCACAGAAAAAACAACATGACATGACCCAGGAGCACACCCAGAACAAACTTAAACAAGTTGATGTTTAAGCACAGCGGCAAAAGCTTCTGTTTTAATATTGAAGTGTCCTTGACCTGGAGCATCAGCATGTTCAAAATGTAGTCAGCATGACTCCAGGTTTGAGATTTTAACAGTTTAAATACAATTTGGATAAGAGGTTAATCTGCTGGAGGTACAACGCGGATTACGAACACAAACAAAGTTAGGCCACAGAACTCCACAATGCCAAAATCAGTTTTATCAGCTTCAGCGCTTTTGTTTCTTATCATAGCAATCACCCTCCATCCAGCTCCAAAGGAACCCTGGAGATTTATCTTTCCTGGGAGCTATGTTGAATGATCTTTGTTAGCCAAGTAGCACATACTCTTTAGGTTTCTTGAACTAAAAGGGTTGAACTAAAGTTTCTTGAACTAAAGAGATACTACACCATCGATGCGCACTGGCAACCCTGCCTGCCTCTCTGGCCCAAGGTATCGAGCATTTCTTCTCTTCTATTGTGTTTAGGAGAGTAGGTTTTTTCCCCACATCATGGTGGCTCTTTTTGCTTCAAGTTCTTTCTGTGCCTTTTTTACCATGTGCTGATCTCCCTTCTGCATCAATCTTTAGCTGCCAAGATTAAAAGGTATGTCCTGCTGCTGTAGTTCTAGTGTATCTGCAATCAGATGATACCGACAGCCCTCGGCATTTTGAACCAAATTTGTCCCTGTTACTGTCACCACCTCTAAGGCCACAGTCACAACCTGAGCCAAGTTATCAAAGATCTACTGTTTAAAAAATGTACACAAACCCAGCTAATTTTAGTTGAAACAGGCACGCTAGTACTCATACTAACTGTTCAACCAGCAGCACAGAGTAATCTCTGACGGACAGGCATGTTCATCAGAGACCATCCTTCTCCTGGCACAGCTGACATGTGTAATCATTTGTCCCAGAACACAGATTAACTCCTCCAGTACATCACAATACAAAACCGAGCCGATAAAGACAGATACACATACTTCTAATAAAAATGTGATTATTATCTATTTCCTCTGCAGTACTATGACTTCTTGCATTCTGACCAGTTGCATCACAGTCAGTAATTCACCACTTCGAGCAGCACTGAGAAAGGAATCCAGGTATTTGGTCTCCCTTCTGCCATTCTTACCCACTGCTAGTATTTTTTCATTTTTGTGAGGGTCTATTTACAGAGATGGAGGCTATAAATGCTCAGTGAGAGGTAGAATCCAGCCTTCCAGCTAGTTTTTCAGACTACTGTATTCAAACAGTGTCAGATCAGCTGGAAAACCAAACAAATACAAAACATATGTTATTGAATAAAATTATCATCTGTTGAATAATGTGTTTAAATACTATCCAGACAGACGTAATGATTGCTTACGTATGGAAAGAGAGGAGGGAGAAGTGCAGGTGAACTAAGAGATGGATTTGAGCTAGACAAACCTTGAACCTGTTCCTTGCGAGTCTGCTGATACCGAAAAAGTGACCTGGGATTTCAGCAGAAGAGCAGAAAGGTGGGTCTTCTCTTTGCAACCACTAGGTTATCAGCAATGATTGGTTTCAGATGGGGAGGTAAATTTCCAATTCCTACAGTCACCTTGAGGCTCCAGTCATCATTTCATTGTTTCCTGTTGTCGTGGTTTAGCTCCAGTCGGCAGCTGAGCACCACACAGCCGCTCGCTCACCCTCCCCCTCCCCGGTGGGATGGGGGAGAGAATCGGGAGGGGCAAAAGAAAACTCGCGGGTTGAGATAAAAACAGTTTAATAATTGAAATAAAATAACAATAATAATGATAGTAATAAAATTGCAATGGAAAGGAGAACGAGAGAGAGAGAGAAACAAAACCCAGGGAAAAGAATAAAAAAAAAACAAGTGATGCAACCGCTCACCACCCGCCAATCGACACCCAGCCAGTCCCCGAGCAGCGATCGCTGCCCCCCGGCTAACTCCCCCCAGTTTATATACTGAGCATGATGTCATATGGTATGGAATAGACCTTTGGTCAGTTTGGATCAACTATCTTGGGCTGTGCCCCCTCCCAGTTTCTCGTGCACCTGGCAGAGCATGGGAAGCTGAAAAAGAAAGTCCTTGACTAGCCTAAGCACTACTTGGCAACAACCAAAACATCAGTGTGTTATCAGCATTCTTCTTACACTAAATCCAAAACACAGCACTATGCCAGCTACTAGGAAGAAAAATTAACTCTCTCCCAGCTGAAACCAGGACACCTGTGCAGAAGGGGAGGAGAAAAGGTGTCAGGATTTTGTGGCTGAGGTGAAGTCCTTCAGCTGGTTGAGAAGGGACTGCACAGGACAGGACCACACAGCAGCCAAGTCCAGGGCAGCTCCCTTTTGCAACTGTGATGGTGTTAGATGTATGTGAAACCACAACCAGAGCCTGACATGATCACCAGCCTCCTAGAGGCCTTGGCATAGGTTATCAGAGACCAACTGCATGGAAATCTCTGTCAAGGGTTGTGGAGTGGTGTTTGTTGCTGCTGTGGCTTCAGGCAAATTAATTTGGTGCTTCCATGTATAGCTGCACTGACCAAAGGGTTTAAACATTCCTGTGTTGCACTTAACTGGTCAGCAGTCCTCTTGTGTTTTCACTAACCAAACATTCTGTGATGGTTCAGTAGGAGTCACCACTTCTCTGTCCACTGCTTTTTCCAGAAAACATACTTTTAATACCTGAAATCGCGGGCAAGATCCATTCCCATAGAAGAAATCAAAATCCTAAAAACTGATAAAACTGCCTTTTCCTTCCCCCAACTAAGGCAGTTAAAAGATGTTATCACCAGCACAATTTCTGTGTAGCACAGTTAGATGATGGGTAGCTTGATGTTTGCATATTTGTTGACATGCTTCTCCACCCTGTGTGGTTCTTGCAGACTGTGTTTTTTAGGATGTGAACACTAGCAAAAGACGTTTCATGTCAAAGCCTCATTTCCCTCAGGACAAGTTATAGTTTGTTAACTTCTCTAACTTGTTTCTCACTATATTGATGCTGATAAGTCCCTGTCAGATTAATTCCTTCCTTCTTTCCCCTTTCCTTCTTTTTTTTTTTTTTTTTGAATTTTATTTTCAGGGCTGAATCAATGCCTAAACTAGATGTATTTTCCTCCAGAGAACTGGAATAAAGTTATTTACACTTCAGCTCTCTAGTGGACTGTTTTAAAGAATGACTTCTTATTTTAGTGTTGAGTTGAACAAGAGACTAAGACAGCTTCATGGTTTAGACTGCAGTTTTTTCAAAGCAAATTTGGATCACTAATTTCTTCTGGAATTGGAAAAATCACCGTACCATGTAGAACTCAGCTGGAGTATCACTTATTTCAATTCAGTTTTATTAAGCAAAAATGAAATATCAATTTGTTCCCACAGTGCATTTCATATCTAAGTTTTAAGTAAGCAAATAAATGAACATGAATTGATTTCTCTTTTTTTTTTAACATATAGTGTGCTAGCTTACCTCATTCTAATAGCATATTCATTCACATCAATAACAAAGTCACTCAGATTTTTAGAATGCTTTTTCATTCCTGCTTTTCCCAAGACATCTTTGTAGAAGACAAGGTATGTAAAATCCCAGCTCAGAGATCATCCCAGAGATCAGTGGGATTTTTGTCATTAATATTTAATCTGATTCTTTTTTTTTAAAAAAAAAGGGAAGTTTAATTCTTATCTATACCAAATTCATTAAGGCTACAACTAAGAACAACTCCAAGACATTGGGATTGTCTGAAAATTGAGGTTTCTTCATAGATATCCCTGATATGGTGCTTGGATTACTAATCCACTTGCCATCCTGTCCTTCGGCTAAACTGAACGCTCTAATCATTCTTATTCTAAAATTGCTTATTATGCCATTCCCTGTGCTTTCAGCATCAGGCTGCAAAGAAGCATTGACCAGCTAAAGGATCTGGCTTTTGCTTAGCTTCGCTATTTCCATCACTCTGCTGAACATACATGCATACAAACTTTTTCTGCCTTCTTGATTTGATATGTGACCAAACATGCAATGAATTATTATGTTTGGAAAGCTAATGTAGGATAACACTTGAATTTCCTTAGGTGTTAAGCTTATTGCTCCCATGAAAAATAATGTAAAATTCTCAAATACTTCTACAAAATAGAATCTGGCAGTAACTTTTGCAAAATCCTTGAAGTAAACTTGCTGAACACTCAAATAAAAGCTTGCTAAAATGTTTTGGCTATATAAAACATTGAGTGAGATGAAAAGGGACACCAAAAAGGGACAAATAATTCCCATTTCTGGTGAAAGCTACAGTTGCTGTCACCAAAAAAAGGGATCACAATACCACAATGAGAGCTGAAATTCATACCTGGCTGATAGAAAAAACCTGGTGGGATGGGTAAGGAAGAGGAAGTATTCTGTGGTTGAGAGAAGGAAACAGTATGAGGGAAAGATGTACAGTGGACAGAAAAAGGTATTGATATTCTTCTGTCCTGTAATATAGATGTCATACAATCATTTAAAGATTTCTTTTAATCCTCTACAGATTCTATTGAGCTAGCAGAGGTGTATCCTCAGTTTGAGCTCCAAGAAAAATCAAGGGGTTTTAAGGAGCTTTCAGACTCACTTTTACATCCAAGATTTTTCTTCTTGCATGGATGATCCACAGCAGAGATAACTGGTGTTTGTAAAATTGGATTGCTTATCAGAAGACCACTCAAACAGACTTCACATCATTGTGGAATGGATTTCTTTACTTGCAGAGCTTGTAAATATGTATCAGCTTGAAAATGCTGTTTTTGTTTGGCCAAGCTCAGGTTACATGCACATAGTTACACAGAAATGAAGCTTTATATTAGTCTTCCGATTTGTGGAATCAGATTTTACTTTTTTTGCTCCCACTGGAAATATTCCAAAGTAAACATCCATTCTTTCTGTAATGCTTATTCAAAATGTGATGACTGTTGCTTTGCAAACTATCCCACTGAAACCCTGTAGGACATCTGGCATTCAGGTGACTCTGTATGGATACTCATTATTGCAATCTAAATTTAAAATCATCTGGCATTACCACTTTGCTACAAATTTCCCAATTCAGCTGTATCGTATAATTATAGAACAATTTAAGCCAGATCTTTGGAGGTCATGTAATCCAACCTACAAACACACACACACTCTCAAAGTAGGGCCAACTCCAAAGTCAGATTAGGATGCTCAGGACCTTGGCCAGCTGAATTCAGACTATCTCCAACGATGGATATTCCACCACCTCTCAGGACAACCTGTTTCAGTGTTTGACCACCTTCATTTCTTTACATCTAATAAGAAATTCCTGTGCTGAAATTGTTATCCTTTGGTTCTCAACCTTTCACGGTTCACCTCAGAGAAGAGTCTGGTTTTCTCTTCCCTATAAACCCCATTATGCACTTGAAGACCGAAATCAGTTCATATCCTTTGCCTACTCTTCTCCAGATTGAACAAATACATTGTGTGATTTGAAGGAAGACATCATTGAAAAATAGCAAGCAGATACCCATGATGCTTATCGTATGACTTACTGCAAACACACGGTTTGATATCAGCTTACTATATAATTACTAAAATGTGGAAAAAGAAATTTTTACATTTGTATCAGCTCCACAGTTTATTTGGTCTGAAGTAAGCAGTGCAATTTACCTGAGCTGGTTTTGACTTCCTTAATTTTGAAAGGAATGTATGCTGCTGGTGGTGAGAGCCACTGAGGGTGGTGACCTTCCACTTGCATTAAGGAGTATGTCTCAGTTCATCCTCTTGTCTAATGAGGAAGACTGAATCATCCAATCAATTAAATATTCACAGAACACCACTAACTTGTGATGAAGTTTGGTTCCCAGTGTAGAAACCAGCAAATGAAAATGTACAGTGAAAGCCAGTGGTTTTTTGATTGTGTTTTTTTTTTAACTGATGCTACCAAAGATTTATAAATTATTATTGTTTTGCATTTATTTTCTTGTATCTGTACAGAACTGTGTACCTTAACAAAAGTGTTCTATGTGGTTTGATGATTAAGACCTTGCTTCACTAAATTCTTAGGCCTTGCATTTGTAACCAAGATTACAAAAAGACATGCAAGTAAAAGAAATTCTGAGAACTTCATGTTTTCAGTGACTAAACACTAACTTACCTCCTTCACAGTAGATTAACATTGTTTAATCAAACATTCTTGAAATTAGAATTTTTACTCTTAGATAGGATGATGTTTATAATATAATGTTTCATATCTAGGGCAATCATAGCAAAGCACTGATAACTACTTTTTTGTCCACAAATGTAACTCTTGTCTTAAAAAACAGCATGGTAATGAAGAGAAAAATCAAAAAGGAATTCATGCAGTGGTATACAGTAAGTCCCAAACATCTGATTTCATATATTTATTTCAGTCCTCAGCCAATCACTTGCTCTGGAAAAATTCTGACTTTCTGAAGAAAGCATAAGCTTAACGAAGGGTTGAGCTTTACACAAAGTTGGGTACAGGGTGTTGGAAAAAGAAATATTAGGTATTTGGAGAGAAGTAACACATGCTTGACAAGTCTTGTGATAAGAAGTACTTCTTAGCTTTTTTTTTTAACTACCTATGGATTTTTTTTATGTCTGACCCTACCTGTAATTCACCAGTAAAAAAAAAGAATCCTATGTAAATAGTTGTCGTGGTTTAACTGCAGCCAGCAACTAAGCACCACACAGCTGCTCACTCACTCCCCCCTGGTGGGATGGAGAAAAGAATTGGAAAAGAAAAAGTGAGAAAACTTGTGGGTTGAGATAAAGACAGTTTCATAAGTAAAGCAAAAGCCACACATGCAAGCAAAGCAAAATAAGGAATTCATTCACTACTTGCCATCAGCAGACAGGTGTTCAGCCATCTCCAGAAAAACAGGGCTTGATCATGCGTAGCGGTTACTTGGGAAGACAAAACGCCATCACTCTGAACGTCCCCCTCTTCCTTATTCTTCCCCCAGCTTTTTATATGTTGAGCATGACATCATATGCTATGGAAAATCCCTTTGGTCAGTTGGGGTCAGCTGTCTCAACTGTGTCCCCCCCCAACTTCTTGTGCACCCCCAGCCTACTTGCTGGTGGGGTGGTGTGAGNAAATAAGGAATTCATTCACTACTTGCCATCAGCAGACAGGTGTTCAGCCATCTCCAGAAAAACAGGGCTTGATCATGCGTAGCGGTTACTTGGGAAGACAAAACGCCATCACTCTGAACGTCCCCCTCTTCCTTATTCTNTTAACATTATTCTTATCCTAAATCCAAAATACAGTACTATACCAGCTACTAGGAAGAAAATTAACTCTATCCCAGCCAAAACCAGGACAATAGTGTTGGAAAATATTGATACTCTTAAAACAGAATACAGTGAAGTTTCACCTGTACACATAAATAGCTTGAATTGACTTTTTTGAAAGAGCTACTAAAGAGTAAATTGGAGCTTATGACAAATTGAATTATATATACGAGAGCAGAAGAAACATATACTTGGGGAAAAAATACACACTACCCAAATAAGAAAAGGCATTTTGCTTGTGTGTCCCTTTAAACAATGTGCTGTGTCTTAGTTTTCCTGTCATTGTCACTTCCTTCTACGCAAGAAACATAAGTCTAGTGAAATAATCTGTTATTTCGGTACCAGAAATGTTTCTTTTAAATACATCACAGAAAAAACTACTGAAGGAAAACTGTTTGAATGAAGAAAAGATAGCAGCTTGCTTATACGCTTTTCATCTTCCAGTAATGTTTTTAGTTAAGTCAGTCACTTTGGACTTAATTAAAGTTAAATTAGTTCTATTCGTCAGACTGAATGGAAGTGCTTAATACTGATGTTTGGCTATACTGTACTATAAAAAAGGAATCTTATCAATCCCAAAGAAACATTATGAGGTCCCAGGCTATGGCTCTGAATCTATAATTTTGGCACTGCATGCAGCTTGCAAGCTGGTTTGCAAGCCACTGTAGGAACCCCAATTCTGCGTAAATAAGATTCTCCCTCCCACCCGACCTACCTCTTCCA
>VYZW01013399.1:1896-21180 GCA_013401315.1 Balaeniceps rex
AATACACCCACCAGATTATTTCCTATTATATAGCATGACATTATAATACGGATTAAGTAAGGACAAATCCACCCAAAACTCTGCACTTTGCGTCTGTCCTTCCCCCATGCTCATTACTGATGCTAACCTGCAACCAGATGTTGTGAAACGCCATTAAGAAACAACAGCTGCATTTATTGCTGAAGACTCCTGATAATCGTGACGTTTTCCAGTAATATTTATTTATATTACTCATGTCTTTAATACTACCGATCACAGAAATCCCTTGTGCGTCCCTCCACTCTCCCCTCCCAAAATCAAGGCCTTAGTTCAGTTGTTAACACATAGTTACCTAGTGCCAATGGAGATGCCTTTTGGTATCCAAAGCATCGGCACAGGGCAGGTAAATGTGACAGAGGACCATAGCACCCAGAACAGCAGCTATAAATAAGCCAGGTGGGAAACCAAAGGCCATCTTAAAAGGTACTACACACCCACGTATTGGCGACCAGATCATGTCACCAAGCATTGCTAACCAATGCATGTAAACATACCAGAAATCCCTATATCCAAACCTCTTATTAATAAACTTAATAAAGTTCAGAGCATTTCAACAGTCTAAAAGTTAAATTATATACTGACGATCACATGAATGTAGGATCAATTATTATTAGTGCTATAAAAATAAAGTTGTAAGTTGGAAGACATACATATTTGTAAATAGAGCATCTATAACACGATGATTAAACTACATATTCTCTTTGATTTACATATTTTTAACAACAAACTTCAAGAACGTATATGATAACATGAAAAAAGACAAAATTCATTATATGCAAAAAATATCAAAAATGCTTGGAATTTTTCTTAAAAAAAGAGAAACTAAGCAGTCTGTTTAGGTTCTCATCTATTTCAGTCTACAAAATCATGGAGAAGATGTACTCTTGTCATTTATTAGATATGTCACATAACATAAGAACTCAGGGAACCAAAGAAATGATTAGCAAACAACAAAAGTGTTTTTTCCTAAATGTAACGCATTTTTTAGACTTGAAAAGTATTCCCAAAGGATGTTGAGGAGACCAGGAGTATAAATGTCTAAAAAGGTATTTGACAAATTCATCACAAATAGATGCATCATATACTAAAAACACAATATCCAAAACCTTCAACTTAGCAAGTCCTCAAAATCCAACAACAAGTGAACGCTGGGAAGGTACGCAAGAGGAAGAATCACTGTACATGCTCTGCTCCTTATACTCCTTTCTTGAGTACCTGCTACTGCTATTATACTACTTTGATTCAGTATGGTTTTATGAGCTTTATGCTAACTCAGTATAGCTGTTCTTGCTTGTTTAAACTGAGAATGACTTCCTATACCTTCTTATTTGCAATTACACAGAAGGCATGCTTTCTTATGGATGCTTACAGAAAGTTATAATTAACTAACTTAAGTGGGCTGTTTAGAGTGCATTCATTAAAGACAGTTGAACCTGCATGCAGACATAATCAAAATTAAAATGGATTTAATTGTCCTTAAAACTATTTTCCAGTCATGTAAATTTGGATTTTACTAGTACTCCCATCTCATTGCACGTAGTCATATTCAAAGTCCTGTATCTTTTCTTCTACCGACCAAAGTCAGTATCTTTTCTTCTATTACATATTACATTTTTTTTTAAATTAATGCTCACTGCCCCAAATATTATTATTTATATATCACTCTGAATATGCTAAACTCTGAACAGGCAAGAAGAAATTGTATAATACAATGACAAAGGAAGTGTCACAGAAACCACTGGAAGACCACTGAGGTAACGTAAGAATAAGAAAACTCTTGCATCTTGGAGGAACTCAGGTGCTAATGGTTCACACGCTGACGAAGCAGGAGACAAATCAAGAAGGATGAAGACAGACAAAAGGCAAAAGGCCTTAAAAATAAATAAATCAAGCAGATTTAATTTAGAAGATTAAGTTACTTTGAAAATTTTCACTGTTGTCAAGTAGCCAAGAAGAAGTCATTGCTGATTTTGGAAGAGAGAGTTATCAAAGCCAGATACTGCAGTATATTGGAAAGTAATGAAATTGAGGTAGTGGGAATAAAAACCGCTTTTAATGCAGTAGGCATAGCGAAAGAGTGAACATACACAGTCTTAAAAGTTGAAGGCAAACAACACAAGTCCTAAAACATCATACGGACTAAAGAACGTCTGGGTAGGAAGAAAAATGGCCCATTACTGTGATAACGTTTCTCTCTGTTCAGAAAAATAGGGGGCTTTTTGAGTGGGGAATGAAGGAGAGAACAAGAGGACATTGTTCAGTCTGCCACCACACAGGTCTTGCCATAAATTAGGATTTTCACACATGTTGGCACTAGGATAATTTGGCTTCTAAAAATATACAGATACTCATATATATGTACATACACATCTGGCAATCACTTTGATGAAAATTACAGAGTCAAGTTTTGGGCCACTACTACAACTTTTCTTTCAGACAGCACCTATTAGGAACAAGCTTAACATCTTGAAAGGAAATAAAATAGCCATTAAATTCAGCATAAATTTGAAAGCACCTTTCGCTTTCAAAGGGGCTAACTTTACCGATAACATTCTATATGCCTTCAACCCAATGGGTTTAGACTCACGATCTGTAAAATAAAATCATAGAGAGTTCAATTAAAGCCTATTGCCTAATTTTTAACATATTTTATCATATCAGCAATATATAAGAAAATACAGTTCCCAGAGGTTGGTGGCTACATTTCTGGCTTCCTTTACCAATTCAAAGAAAAATGTAGACACTACATTTGCTAATAAGAAAATAATGGTCTACATCTCAGCAGCAACACAGCAGCTATTGTAAAGCACCCCGCTTCCTGCAACGTGATATTTGCATTAAGGCACCTTCTGCTGCTCTAAACTATTATCAGGCATTACACTAATAGCACTTTGTATGGCTGATCTTGAATTGACTTAGTAATGTAGAAACATCACTTAGAATCCGAAAGGGGCGGGGAAATGGTTTTCCTCTTCTTTGAACAGATATTTTTAAAATATCTTTCTGGAACTAATGAAGAGAGGGTGATATAAAGAGAAAGAGCACCCCCACGTCTCCTCTTAGGGACTGCACCTGATGCCTGGGGCATGAATGTAACAGATTTAACGCTTTGTAACTTCTCTGTGCTTCTAGATGTTTGTGAGTGAGTTCTGGCAAATACCAGGATAACATGTTATGCCTCCCTTGCTTTCTGTCTGTCCCTCCATTTCCCTGTCCTCATGCAGATGGGTCCATATGAACGTGATGGATGAATGCTCCACCACAGTGGTGGGAGTAGACTGCTGGGGTCATTGATGCTTCTGTACCTACCAAAACCTGCCTGCAAAAATCACAGTGCTAACAGCTGGGAAGCTTTCTACAGTACTTTAATTTCTTGGATTCAGGATGCTAAATAAATTGTAACAGTACTGTCACTGTCAAAGGTGTAGTTGGTGCTTTATGGTGAATCGTCACTACTATTTTTCAAGATAAGCCAAGCCAGGCAAAAGTATAAATTACAAAAGGAAGCAAAGGATTTAAAAGCAAGGTGAGTAATAAATGGCTATTATGTTTGCCTGAGTACAATACAGAATTTATAATCAGAACAATTAGCTCTGTCTTCTCCACTAAAACGTTGCTTCGCTCTTTTTGCTGGCCTTCTCCTATTTCACTGTTGCCAAGCTCACAAGTAATGAAGTAATGTGTGGTTTTCGCCCCCATGATAAAAACTCTTAGGAGGGGGAAGAAAAGGGTTAGTCCCGCACAGCATCTCCTGCACCAGTACACCAGGACAAGTGGGCTTAACTAAAAGGCAGGACAAAAGCGGTTACATCACAGAAATATAAGGTCTACTCCGACTTCACTCTGCAGTAGAATCCGGCCTGGGTAATTTAGGTGGCCTTGCCTTATACCACATCTAGCAAAAATGAAGAAGCATCTCCCAGAATACATCCAGGCACATGAAGGACAAGAAAGTGATTGGGAGTAGTCAGCATGGATTCACCAAGGGGAAGTCATGCTTGACCAACCTGATAACGTAAGATGAAATGACTGGCTTGCTGGATGAGGAGACAAAGGTGGATATCATCCACCTGCCTTCAGTAAGGCTTTCAGCACTATCCCTTACGATCCTCACAGAGAAGCTGATGAAGTATGGGCTGGATGAGCAGACAGTGAGGTAGATTGAAAACTGGCTGAATGGCCAGGCCCAGAGGTTGGTGATCAGTGGCACAAAGTCTAGTTGGAGGCTAGTAACTAGCAGTGTACCCCAAAGGTCAATACTGGGTCCGGTCCTGTTTAACAACTTCATTAATGATCTCGATGATAGGGCAGAGTGTACCCTCAGCAAGTTTGCTGATAACACAAAACTGGGAGGAATGGCTGATATGCCAGAGGGGCCACCCAGCTGGAAAGCAGCTTGGCAGAAAAGGACCTGGGGGTCCTGTTGGACAACAAATTGAACATGAGCCAGCTATGTGCCCTTGCAGCAAAGGCGGCGAATGGTATCCTGGGCTGCATTAGAAGGAGCATTGCCAGCAGGTCGAGGGAGGTGATCCTGCCCCTCTACTCAGCACTGTTGAGGCCACACCTGAAGTACTGTGTCCAGTTCTGAGCTCCTCAGTACAACAGAGACATGGACATACTGGACATAGTCCAGGGAAAGGCCACAAAGATGATGAAGGGACTGGAGCATCTGACATAGGAGGAGAGGCTGAGGGAGCTGGGACTGTTTAGCCTGGAAAAGAGAAGGCTCGGGGGGATCTTGTTTATATATGTAAATACCTGAAGGAAGGGTGCAAAGAGGACGGAGCCAGGCTCTTTTCAGTGGTGCCCAGCGACAAGCTAAGAGGCAACAGGCACAAACTGAAACACAGGAGGCTCCCTCTGAACATCAGAAAACACTTTTTACTGTGAGGGTGACTGACCACTGGCACAGGTTGGCCAGACTGGTTGTGGAGTCTCCATCCTTGGAGATATTCAAAAGCCATCTGGACATGGTCCTGGGCAGCCTGCTCTAGGTGGTCCTGCTTCAGTGGTGGGGTTGGACCAGATGACCTTCAGAGGTCCCTTCCAACCTCCAAATCACTCTGTGATTCTGTGAAAACAGAATCCAGGTAAATTGAGTAATCCAGTTACGACATGTCCAGCCTTGAACTGTAAAACAGATGCAAAAAGTATCCAGCAAAGGTCAGAAATCTACAGTTCCCCAAATTTGACCTCACGTATCCAACGTCAACCAACTGCTAACAGAAAAATATTATTCCGTCAGAACTATAACTTTATAATGAGACAGTTACAAGAAGCAGGGTAGGAAAGTTTCATGACTTTGGACTGAAGAATTAAAAAATTATCTTAAATCAGTATTTAAGTATAGCAAAAACAATAAACCATTCTTGTAAATGTAAACTGGAAACTGCTATATATAGTTCAAGACCTGCATGTTTCTTTAAAGTCTTTACATAAAGATTTGTTAAGCATGTTACTTCGGGCTGCTGTGCCCTTAGCTCCAGCTTCACCAGCTTATTACATGTCTATCAGATGGGACAGCTTCTGTGCTTAAAGGAAAACATTTCGTTATATATTTAATGGCATTAGGTGCAAAGTTACACAAAATAAAACAGCAAGTGACCATTTTTTTCATCTGTAATAACAGATGCCTGTTTAAACATGATCCAGCTGCTTGAAGCCAGGGATCCTTGTTCACTAGAAGCAGGAAATTTATTTGAGGTTTACACCAATGGCTTTGTTTATAAAATTATTTGGTATACAGGAACTGCACTGAAGGATACTTTTTAAGGTTTCTCCAGGTTTTTTAACCACTTTTCAAGCAAGAGGAGAAAGAAATGTCAGAGAATAGGTAAGTATAAAACTGCAGGAAGAATGAAATCTGGCAATCCTCAGTGCTTGTTCTCCAAACACCCCAACTGTTTCACCAGTGCTATACCATGAGTTCAGACAAGGAAATAAGTGATATTTTTAATGCATTTACTTCTGTGCAAATCTTCTTACTGTGTTTCATAAATTAAAGAAACTCTTAGAAAATTAAAGGAAGAAAAAGAGACATTTTCTGTGAGCTATTTTCGAAAAATTTCTGCTTAAGCTCAAAATTTGCAGAAAACAAGCTCCAGGCAAATGTAACTAGAACCAAAATGTACAATATAGCCCAGAATGGTCACATTTTCAAGCATCCTCTTGTTTTTCTCTTCTGAAAAGTGTTCAGCCTTCTTGTAATAGCTCAATCCCAAGTGATTTATCTATGGATTTTAGCCTCACAGCTGAAATGCTTTATTGCTTTTTCATAATGAAACTTAAAGCTTCAACATCTCCAGACACTCCAGGGAAAGGGAAACAGTGCATCAAGTCACAGATAAGGAGCTTAAAACTTGAAAGTCACACCCAAAGCTACTCAAAGAGCTCTCAGCTTCATTATGGTTTTTTGTCACTGTCAGAGGGCGGGGGAAAATGAGCAAATGCTAAATGGAGGGAAAAAACCTAAGAGCATCACAAGTGCACACTAATTGCTTTTGTCTAATTTTTTTTTCCTCAGCATATTAATTTGCTATTTCAGTTTTTGTTTTGTTTCTAAGCTGTCTGAATATAGAAAAAAAAACCAAACCAAACAACTGAGTGGAAAATTGAACAAAATGGAATATAAAGCACTTCCCCTCTCTTTCTGTGGTTTGGGCATTGCTCAGGCTGGGAGCATCAAAAAGCCTTCGTCATTTAGAGGCTGATCAGCAGCTGTATGAAACAGCAGACAGTTCACAACTAGGGAAAAATTAAATCCATCCCAAGAGTTAGCTACCCGTGCAAAGCTGAGTCACGCTGGTGAGGCCAGCACAGGAGCTTGAGCTGTTTCCAGCCATATTCTACCTCCCAGAGATAACAAGAGGCCCCGAGACCTTCACAGATGTCACTCCAGGACCTCTGTCAGCCCTGTGCTAGACTGCAAAGAGGGCACAGGGAACATCTGGATATGCCATTCCCCCATCTTGAAACAGTGCCACGCACTGACCCTTCTGATAACGCCAAGGGCAAAATTTAAAATGCAATGTTTCTGGGAGTGGGATTCAGCTCAGAGAGAAAGCTGCTTAGCAATAACTGAAACCAGGGGAAACCACCCCAAGTCTGGAACAAGCAAAAGCCTTGAAGGTGGTTGCTGACCCTGTGATCCCAGGAGTCTCCCAACACAGGAGTAGCAAGATGATTTCACCAAACTACAGAAATAAGAAAGACAGTGAAAGAGAAGCAGCACAAAGCCCAGAAAAGGTCAGTGGAACCTTTAGGTGAGTGGCCCTTGGAAAAAAACAGACTGAGATAGAATAGTGTCTGAAAGAGGCCTGAGGCTATGAGTAAAGAAACCGTCTCCTGATGTCCACTGCGACCGAACTGCAGTAAACTGGATTCTGTAAACAAGCGGGACAGCATTAGAGAAATACCTCCACCGGCATCCATAAGCTTTTCTGCACTTAAATAACTCAAGACCCTGAACTTCGGGCAAATCAAGAGTCAGTAATAAAACTGAATTGATGTTAGATTACTTAAATAGGAAAAAAATAATATTAGGATAATTATTCCCAGCTTTGGGACTATGTCTCTTTGTCTCTGATATTCGAAAAGACAGAAGACTGGAGTGCCCAAACCCAAAGATGAAAGGTTTTAAACTCCTTTGGGAAAAGGCTCTTCTCATTTCCTCTTGATGTGGCCTGGGGAAGGTTAAGCAGTTCTCACATTCCCTGAAGTTCTCGTAGTCCCTGAAGAAAAGTCTCAGTATAACAACTCTGAAAAAATCTGGGTGGCAAGAAAGGAAGCAAAACATGTCCAAGTCTAAGAAATTAACGCTATCTCTCGAACATACTGCAAAAGTCTGGCAACGCATTCTGTCTTCCAAGCCCAGTGTGAATATTAAAAGTTAATTTTCTAAAATCAATTAGAAGCAGCTAATCTCAACTATGAGCAGAGAGCTGACTGATGTCAGAAGCAGCAGAGCTGAAATAAACTGCTAAAAAGCAATACACCTTCAGGCCTGGTTGTAATATTCAACTTGAAATTCTGATGAATCGCAAGAATTGAGTCTCCAGTACCACTGGGCAACCTCCCATTAAAAACAGCGACCGTACAGGAGGATTCAAAGATGAAAAGAATTGGTTTATGCTTTAAGCTGGTTCCACATAAATTATATGCCAGTAAACTTTGTATCCCCAGCCAAGACATAGGATATGCTGAATTCAGAAATATGGATAGGAAATAGGGTAATCAGAGTTCTGGAAGAAAACAATATAAACTGGAAGAAAACAGTATCAGTTTTAACCACAGTTGAAGTACAGTAGCTCCAGTGGAGTATTTGGCCTCACTAACCTATAAAAAATAACTAACCATCTCAAAATAATAGGTTGAAGGAAAATCAGCAAATATAAATATTTAGTTTTTCAAAATCTATCCAAATTTACAGAATATCAAGGAAATCACAGACAACTTGATAAAGATTTTTTTGTTTAAAAACATATTCAGCAGAACCCTCTGCTTTCAGGCCAAAGTGAACTGATAAGTCTGACCAAAATCAGAGGGAAAAAACCTTTAACTTTTTGTAACAAAATTACATTCAGGGACTAATTTAATGAAATGCCATTCACGTTTTTTTTTTTCTTTATATAATATGAAAAAAATACTTTAAAACAAAATTTAATCCCTTTAATTTGAACTAAATTAAGTACTTCTGTTAAAAAAAGTTAAAACATCAGGTTGACCCATAATTGTCTTTAGTTCAGTCATTGAACTGAAAAGACCAATTATTTTTATGTCTCGATCATGCGATGAGATGAAAAGCTAAGGGACATTAAAAAAGTAAGAAGGAATAATAAGAATTTTTAATATGCGAAAAGATTAATAGATATAAGCACCTTATCATTCTCTTACAAAATTTTGTGGTGCAATTCTTAAACTGGAAAAGAATTGTAAAGTAGTGATACGGGAACATTTACAGACAGCACAAAATTTTGATTACTTAGTCGTCCGTCCCCCCCCAAAACGAGCAAGGCACTTCAGAGTGAGCCAAGCAAGGTATTAAACAGACACTACAGTGACTTGAAAAAGTTCGGTGTTAGTAAAAACAAAGAAATACGCACCAGAGAAAAAACACAGAAGCACAGAAGACATATTTATGAATTACAGACAGCTCCAAATGAACAGAAAGAGGATCTTAGTATCATTATAGAGGATAAAAAAACGCATAGTGTATTGCTGCTCCAGAAAACAGACAAAATGTGGGATCCATAAGGAATGTAAATGAACGTTAATTTAGAAAATAGTCCAAAATATCCGTGACTTGTACTCCCTGAGTGTCAAACTGGTCACTTCACTTACAAGAAGGTGCTGCAGAATAATAGTGAGAAGAACAGCAAGAATAGGTAAGAGTATAGAAAAATGTTTACAAATATTATTCACCTTGGAAAATAATCAGATCAAAAGGAGGTAATAAAAAATATAAAATAAAGAACAGACAGTTTATAGGTTTCTGCTGCCTTTGCCTCATAACACTAGGTGAGAATACTTAATTAAAGCCGAGCACATTAAGAGTTCTCCAAGGAAGTATTTTTCCACAGAATAAATAATTAGACTCTATGGTCTATATGGTCTATAGCATCACTAAAACCAAGAAATCAGCAAAAATTTATTATATTAGACATTTTTGCAAGCATACCCAGAATCCTAGTAATCAATGTTATTGGCTGGAATATAAAGTCTCATTTCCAGCCAATTTCTAATTACTAAGAATTGCAGTAGGCTTTCCAGGACAGCAGATCTGCCTACTGCAGCTTCCTCCCTCTCAAGATGACCACTTTCAGAAGATGCATATTCAACAAAAAGTACTTGATTCAGCACCTGATTCAGAAAGCTGAAAGCAGGGGTCTACATTTTAGGTGCCCTGGATGACAAAGCTCCTATGGTAGCTAAGGGAGAGTTAGTTAATGATCAGTGGAGTCTGTACTGAATTGAGCAATTAGAAGAATCTACTTTAAAGAGCTATTAATCTTATCCTAGATACCTAAATTTAGGGGTCTATAAACCCATCATTGAGTCCTACCCTGAAGTTAGGGCAAGCTGAATCCCCATCGTCTAGCATGTTAATTCTCATATTCCCGGAGGGCACCTTCCAGAAAAACAGTGAAATTGTTTCCTCTGTTACTCCCAGACGCAATTAGATAACAGAATTAATCTAGCTGGATTTTCACTTTTCTGAATATACATTTAGTAAGAAATTGAGTGTCCATGGCTTTGTGTAATTCTTAGATGCACTAGAAGTCAGCCTAACCCAAATCAAATATCTAAAACCAGCTATACAAGGTAATGCCTCAAAGCCAGTATTTCTACCCTAAAATTACTATTTTCCTTCACATTTATCACAAAAAAACATAACTGAATTAAATGTTTCAAACATGAATTTAGATGGATTACATACAGGTGCTGCCACATGATGCCTGTGCATTTTACATGAGACTCTAGGATAGGTTTATAATAACCCAGGGCATTTTATACATCCATGTGGCTCAATGACTGAAAGGCAGCATGCTTAATATCTACAGATTTTTCTCCTTGTCAATGTGCATCAGTTCTTCATCACCAAAAGCAAGGCAGAGGTAGAAACCTAAGCGAAAAGCTAACCTGTCAAAATCTCCTTTTAAATCACAATTAATAATCACCTTTGTTGCCTTGAGGAACTTCATTAATTGAATATGCTTGTTCAAGAATCATTTCAGTATTTAAAAATCCCATTCTTTATACCTATTAGAACAAAAGCACGCCACCAATGTTCTGCAAGCCCATGCTTGCATGCTGGAGAGCACTATTCGGCCTCATTCAGTCTCAAGTCTTGTTTTGAGAACAATAAAGAGATTTTTCTAAACGCACTTGAGATATCAACAAGCCATCCTTGCAAACCGAAACGCATAAGGAATTACAGCTCTCAGCAGAATTGGTCACTGCCCCATCTGCTGGTGTGCAATAAGGATGGGAGACTGATTCACCCCCAAAGTCTCCCAAAGAGTTAACATGCTGTACAACTACATTCCTCAGGTTGTGCTGAGACAACATAAACCTCCCTTTGATATAGAAGCAAAGCACTGTGGAAAAAACATTCAGCAGAGTACCCAACACCATTACGAGGACTTAGGGCCCATCCACGCCACTGAACTGCAGGCATGGGGTGAGCAAAAGCCCCCGTGGGCTCTTGATGTGGCTGATGGAGAAGGTGATGCACATCTTTGATGGGCTGAATTGGCTTCTTGAACCTCTTCTCTCTCTTCCCACAGACTTAGGAGACTGGTACCTAACAAGCAAGTAGGAAGAATATGGCCTTGAGGGTCTCATATAAAGACTCTGAAGTCAAGGGACACCTTTTCCTCTGTTTAATAGCCTCTAGATGCGGATGCTCAGAACTACAAAATGCCTATCATCTATTACAAGGCACCCTAGTGCAAGCTTGTGCACTAGGAACTATTTGCTAGAAATGAGTTGGTTGTTCACTGAAAAGTAGTATCATCAGCAATAAAGAAAAAACTGAAACAGATGAGCTGGTTTAAGTTTAGCAGCTTCTCATTTTAATTAGCAGATATTTGTTTATCTCAACTTTCCCCTTAACCTCAATTTGTTTGTAGTAAGAAAGGAAAAGTAATTCTGGTGAATAAACACTGATATTTAGTTACATAAAATATTCTGCAAGCATGCACATAACAAATAAACTCAACCTTAAATCTGTGTGTTATGACTAATTTTAGGACTTGAGTTTTATCCAAAGAAAAGAGCATGGAAAATCTTGACACACACACCTCTGTCTCCAAACAGACAAACTAGAAAGGACAAAAGAAGGCAAACCAGTAGTTTCAACAAGCTGGGAGTGGGAGACTGGGGGGGGGGATTTAAGTGAAATGACAAAAGGATTTGTAAAAAAAAAAAATTAATTTTAATGTCAATTTTTAAAGGCGTCTTTTCCTTGAAAAATGGTCATTTGGTCTACATTCCATCTATGTAAGTTTGTGTTAAAAATATTCTCTACTGGTACAAAGAAACAAGAGGAGTACATTAACTAGAGAAAGCTAAAGTTAAGGATTTACTTTTTGCTTTTTTAACATAGAGAATGCTAACAGAGCACTTAAAACATAAACCAAAAAAAAGTAATTTTAAGAAAGGCTGGATTATCTTTTTTAAGATGAAAGGAAAAAAAAGGCAAAAAGAAATGTTTCTTTTTATTTATAAGGAGTATTGCTGGAAAGCTAACCACCCACCCCACCCCCCAAACTCCAAACCAGTGCAGGCAAGGCCAGAGATGTCTTACTTCACTACGCTGTGTTGCTGGGAGACTGGGTTAGGCAAACACAAAGAAAGAAGCCAAAAGATTAAGCGAGATGACGACTATTACCATATTTCACAGTCAAATCAGATGACACTTCAATCCAGGAGAGCTATAAATCCAAATAATTTTTCAAAATGAATTTGAAGACTCCTTAGAAAAAACACTGTTTGCCCTAAATTACCCAGGACATGAAAATAAATAGTGTCTCCAAAGCTGTTAAAGCTGTAGCCCCTGAGATTTCTTTTTTCACTACCATCTTCCCCAGAAGTCTTGATAATAGATACAAAACATGCCTTTGATGAAGAATGAGATACTGAGTAGGCCTAAAGGATTATAAAGGATACCAAAACACCAAACACTGTAAGGGAAAAAAAAAAAAAGTAAGAAAAAACCCAAACATACTACTTTTCTTCCCCACAAAAAATTATACCAAGATCATAGAATCACAGGATATCTCAACTTGGAAGGGACCCATAAGGATCATCGAGTCCAACTCCCTGCTCCTCGCAGGACTACCTAAAACTAAACCATATGACTAAGAGCGTCGTCCAGACATTCCTTGAACTCCAACAGGCTTGGTGCCATGACTGCTTCCCTGGGGAAGCCTGTTCCAGTGACCGACCACCTTCTCAGTGCAGAACTTTTTCCTAACTTCCAACTTGAACTTCCCCTGATGCAGCTTCATTCCATTCCCTTGTGTCCTATTGCTGGTTACCAGAGAGGAGATCAGCACCCCTCCCTCTGCTGTCTCCCTTGAGGCAGTTCTAGACTGCAATGAGGTCACCCCTCAGCCTTCTCTTCTCCAAGCTGAACAAGCCAAGTGACCTCAGCTGCTCCTTATAAGTCTTGCCCTCGAGACCCTTCACGATCTTGGTCGCCCTCCTCTGGACACACTCTAATAGTCTGATGTCCTGATATTGAGGCGCTCAAAACTGCACGTAGTACTCGAGGTGGGGCCGCACCAGTGCAGTGTAGAGTGGGACAATCACCTCCCTCGACTGGCTAGCTATGCTGTGCTTGATGCACCCCAGGATGCAGTTGGCCCTTTTGGCTGCCAGGACACACTGTTGACTCATATTCAATTTGCCATCAACCCAAACCCCCAGACCTCTTTCCGCGGGGCTGCTTTCCAGCCTCTCGTCCCCCAATTTGTATGTATAACCGGGATCATCCTGCCCCACGTGGAGAATCTGGCACTTGGTCTTGTTAAATTTCATACAGTTGGTGATTGCCCAGCTCTCTGGTCTATCCAGATCTCTAGATGAACGTCTTATTTCACGATTCAGTGATCAGCAGTAACATCATAGCCACAGTTTTCTTTATTTTCTTTTTCCCATACCAGAGGCCACAGTGAAGGAAGTTTGGGTCTTTAGGGGATGCTGAGCCTTATATCCCACCTTGAACAATAAGTGACAGTCATGACTGCTGGGATCCTCAACTCATCATCTTTGTATGCCTCATTATTCCTCAGCTATCCTGATGCCTGCATGACAGCTTTACTTCTGGCAAGGAGTAAGGCAGAAGCAGAGCTTCCAAGCAACAGAAAGAACCTTTTCAAAAGGCAAGCTGGTACCTCACACAGCCACCCCCTGATCTGAGACCTTCTATCCAAGTAGTCTTTTTAATTGCATTCTTAGTCAGTAAAGAAACTTAGATTGACATAACACGCTGGACTGTCCAGGCCGACACGAACATGTCTTTGAAGTGCTCTGACTACTTCAGTAGCTGCCTGGGAGGTACCACAGCAAGTAAGACCTGATGAAGCTTTCAGGAGGCTTGCGATGGACTGCCTTGGGGAAGAATAACCAACACTGGTAACATAGACCACCTGTGAAATTAAAATCCTCAGGAAAATGGAAAATCAACATTTTAATACAGAATAACGGGATTTGCAGGTTAAGAAAAATTATGCCATTGCAGTCAGCAGGAGAACTTAAGACCTTCAGAAGGACAACTTTACCCACGATCTTCCTCATAGCTAGCTCCTGTTCAAAAAATTTACTTTTCCAGAGGTTAAGAATCAGCAGAAGAACTGTGTCAGATGTTATCACTCAATTCCAACAAAGCAGTTGAACAATAAGTGGCAAGACCTGTGTGTAAAACACACTTATGAGCTTACAGAAATAGGGATTTATGAACACTCTTTGTTTCTGATACCAGTATCAGAACCAAGGTATGACTGTGAAGACAGCTTTTCCACCTGACTTGGAAACATACAGGGATATGATCGCCAATGAAAAAAATAAAATACACTTCAATATGACAGAAAACCAAAGTGTTATTTTAAGAAATTAAAATGATAACACAATTACATTTTAATCCATTCAGCATGTCACCTCAAAGACAAACTACAGCATAAAACCAATAAGTACCAATAAGTAATAAGTACTAATGAAGTACTAATACTGAATCTTGCTAAATTTTTAATGCCTTGTATCATCATCTCTTGAAGCAACTGTTATCTAACATTCTAATTTCTGCTAAAAAAATCATGGAAACAAAATTGTCAATAGCTGATGTGATATTGTTCTGATACCTTATACCACTTATACCAAATAAAGGACATTTTCTTTCCAAGTAGAGGAAAACAAGAAGCAATTCAGAGGATTCTTGATTTTCTTAGTAACAGTCTATCACAGCTTTCAAGACCAGTATTATAATGGTTCCATACCGTGAAGCTGTTGTTGACATTTTTTGTGCTCGATTCGGCTACGCTGGCATCTGACAGGTCAACTTCATCAAATATTAGAGACTGTGAATGGAAAAGAACACAAAAACATTAAATAGTCACTAATTGAGTCCACTGTCTCATTAAATGAGTGAGTGACACTAAATGAGTGTCCACTGCCACTAAATGAGTCCATTGTCAGGCACGCTTACAGTCTGTGCTTTCATTTCCTTGTGTCCATTCCAATTGGAAAATAAAAATAGAAAAAAAAGTGGTGAAAAAATAGAAAACGCTGATGATGTGGTAAAACTTCCTATTTGACCCCTCAACACAGTCCTATTTGCTATCTAAGTGGTACATGAGAGAATAAAAAAGTGGCTCCAAAAATATATATTGCTTTAAAATCTCTTTTAAGTTTTTTTTTTTTTAAATAGAGGCAGCTTTGGGGTGTCTACTGTGTAGCATAAATGTGGTGTCAGAGGAAACAGATTCACATTTAGTAAAATATAAATTAATTAATCAGTTTTAGGATGGAACTCTAAATTCATGAAGAGGAATCTATGATACGGTATCCATATGAGAAAACAGAGCTCAAGGGCCTGAAGAGATCCCTTCCACTCATTTGTTTGATGTTCCAGCAACAGAAATACGTCTTCTTTAAACACCCCAGCTTCTGACAAAGGATTAATTAGGTTCTGTTAAACTCATGATAGGTTTTGAAGCACAGAAGGGAAGACCAACAAAAACACCTCCCCCTTTTTTTAGCCATACCACGTTCTTCCTCTTCCATGCCATGGGATGGAGAATTGATATAGGGGGAGTTTCAGCATGTCTGGATTCAACGTTACAGAGTATTTGTACAATTGCCTACTCATTTACACCTCCTTTTCTCATCTTTGTGGCACAGATGACATTGCCATTCTCAGAGCTCTTATGTGCCATGTTTATCAAGTCTTTATATAAACTGTTTGTGGTAGCACCATGTGCAGAGAAGTGTGACAACAGAGGTACTTCATTGCTGGGCTCCCTGGAGAGATGATGTTTTCCTTGATTCATGACAGCCACACAACTGTGCACCATGCAATTATAGTCATATAATCCTAGAAAGAGCGGTTCCCATACCTTAGTTTTATTCAGAAGACCAGGCTATAGAAGATGACGGAGACCTGAAGCACCTCACCTACAGCTCCCATGAGTCGCTGCAACCCCGCAGGGTAAAGAAAAGTAATGCCCACCGCTATGGAACAGCACAATCTGAGCCAGCCCAACAAGCCAAAATGCTCTCAGTCCCAGCCCTGAAGGGGAGGGAGGAAATGCCTTGCGGAAAGAAGACAAGTATTCCCCTCTGCCCACCCCCAATTTTCCCACTAAAAATTTCAATTGATGGGAAACAGCTTTTTCCCTTATATATAAGTTTTGGCAGAAAATCTTCCTATCTTGATTTCACGTAACCATTTCCACCTCTTTAACAGCAATATGGGCATCAGACTAGAAGAGTTTTAATGGAATTCAGTTTGAGGGATAACTTCTGAGCATTATCCAATTTTTACTCGTTCTTTTTGAAATGTTAGATTTGACTGCCTAAGAGCCACCCCCCAAAAAAACCCCGTAACTCCTTAAGATGAATTTATTATTTGTCTGAATAGTCAAAAAGGTTAAAATAACTGTGATAAACTTCATTTAAAAAAATCAAGAGAAATCACCAGTCTTCCTTAGTTAACATGCTACATCTTATATACAGCAGTTTTTTAATAAAACAATCACCAACAAATCATTAAATTATTGTTGTTATTGCACTTATAGATCTAAAAAAATCGAAGTTACAAGTATATGGCATTAGACACTAATAACATAGAATTACCTTTGAATCCTTAGCATAGTAAAGGGTACGACCTCGAAGTTTGAAATAACGCTTTTTCCACCTCTGAAAAGAACTGGTTTGCTTCAGTAGTAATCCTTCTTTTATACTCGTCTGAAAAATATTAAGATACAGAAGACAAGGTAAATACATATCTACATAGCTACGCATATAGATGAAAGTTATGCTTTTTAAAATTTATGTTACACCTCATATAACTGTGAATTTAAATTTGTATCTAGTCACATTAAATTAAGACTAATTCTCTGGACAACCAGACTTTGCATTGCTATTTATTAAACAATGACAACGTTGGCAAAATGCTAATTTTACACGTAAACTGAAAAGGCAGTTGAGAGGCATATAATTACTGTGAAGATGAACACAAAATAATTCAATTGTCTGGATAGCTGCAAACCCACAAATATTAAAGTAAGCAACAACTGATGGTGGCACAATTCAGAAAAAAAAATGCTACAAACCATCTACACAAGGTCATTTCCAGTTCCAAATTTGATTACGTTGAGGAGACAAACAATTTCCACATAGGCACTAATTCAACAAGGTACTTAAACATGTGTCTGATTCAAGCACATGAATTATGCCTTTAAAATAGAGGGAATGATCCAGTGTGATGCAAGTCATGCATGACTTCAAGTGTGTTGCTGAACTGAAGCCTTCAGCATGAAATCAGATTACCACTAGGAATAATTATATGGAAAGTGTGAGAACAGTAACAGCTAGAGATATTTTTACCAGGCAAATATTTTTAGTCAAAAAACGATTCACTGATCCAGACCTTTCCACTGCAGACTGAACCCTGCCTACATAAAGCCCATTTTTTTAAATGAGTAAGACACAAATTAGTATACTTTAAACGTGGATGATGCTTTCGCCAGCGTGTGTGGGATTCACCCAACCGATTACAGAAATTCTCCACTTAATCAGATGAAATGACATGACACAGCATACTAATTACGTGAGTCTCAAAATTAATTTTCTTCAGCTTTGAAGCACATAAAGGGTATGAGAAAAAGCAAGTACATTTGGACATTATATTCCAAAATGGTCTCTAATATTTCCAGAATATTTCCAATTTGTAGTGCAATAATGTGATGCAAATCTTATAATACAATTTCTAGACAATGTCATATAAACATAATTTGAAGTTATTCTAGACCTTTTAGAGACTTAACCAAGACCTGACCTAAAGTTCATAAACATCTTCTTCTGTTATCAGATGTCAAATTCTCCTTAACTTTAATGCAAGTAATAAAAAAACAGAAAAAGCAGAAAGCACTTTAATGTTCCTACCACTTCCTTGAAATGAGAAACATCGCTGTTGCTTTCATACATCACACCCTTCATTTAGACTCTCCTAACGTCACAAACTAAGAATATGGTCCAACAATCACAAAGAAATTGAATTAATGCTCTCGAAAAAGCAACCTCTCAGATGAAAGATCGCAGCTGAAAGTTTGGATTTATCTCACTTTACTTCACATGCCAACAACCTGGACCAACGCATGCAGTCAGCCCTCCTGCTCTAGTTAAGGGGCAGCAATTCCCAGCTGAAAGGGTCTGCTCACCACACACCATTTTATGATTGCTTGCAATTTTCTGACCAGACCCTAAGATAAGCTAGTTTTACACGATATAAATAGATTTAATCAGTTAGCAAATACAAGCACTTATTCAAAGCTACTTGTTGTAGCCGTGCAGCACTTCTGTTTCATATCACTCTCTGAGATTTCAGAAGCTCACCACACGGGATGGGAGTAGATGATTTGTGTGTTTATCAAGGGTCAGAAGATGTAAGACCAGAGAAATTCAGTTCCAAGGAAACAGTACTCCACATGCACGACAGGCACTGACTTACTGGAAAAATATCCAAAATGGAATGAAATCCATGTTCCCTAAACTGCACTATGTGTACTAGGAGACACAGAACATACATTATAGTGAATATTTTCAGGAATTTTAAAATCTGTTCAAAGAACATTAGTCTCCCTAAACCTTGAGCTATTACTCACTAAAGAATTAATTAACTCTTTCATGTCATTTTTATGCCTACATAAGCCATTTCCCCCTATTCCTACTCACTCCTTAAAACACCAGTATTCCTAAAATCAAACCAATAACTTCAAAATTAAATCTATTTTGCAAATCAGCCATTTAAAATTAACTCCCTAAAGTTGGCAGTAAATAACCATACAGGCTCTACAGAATGTATTTTTGTATCAAAATGTTAAAAAAATACTAGACTGGTAAACATCGACCCACAAAATGTAAGCACTTCACGAAGGATACATCTGAAGTTTATATTTTACCACCAATAGATATACTGGGCAGAGGTTTGAGCATAGACAATTCCATGGCTGCAGGCATCAA
>VYZW01013406.1:8258-21591 GCA_013401315.1 Balaeniceps rex
AACTGTGGCCATGTGTGCTATTAAGATGCAGCAGGGGAGGAAAGGTGAGGTGGGAGAAGAACTTGTGGAGGTGGCAGCTGGAGGTCTGGCGGGAACCAGAGTATGGTCTGAACTGACTCAGGGACTCGGGAATGGTCTGAAGGAGCCCAGAGCAGCAGGCAGGGATTAGCAGAAAAGGAATAGCAAAGAACAAGTTGTATGCAATTCCTGTCTCTTTGTGGCCAAAACGATTCTCCAGAGAGGCCCTCAGTGTGGACACAAGGGTAAACTTGAGGATAAACTTTAAAAAGCTGTACAAACGGAGGTGGGTGGACTCTGTGACAGCAGGACTGTCCTTAGAGTGAAGAGATGTGTGGTCAGCCTGAAGCCTGGCAATAGAGGATAGGCATGGAGAGGTAGAGGTAAACAGAACGTTGAAGGTGTTGAAATGAGGTACCTGTGCATGGGGACCTTATGGGATGAAGAGGAAGAGGGATGTGGTCAAATCACCAGGTGGATGCAAATGGAGCCAAACTGAGATATCACTAAGACATTTTTCCCTGCGTTGGACATATCTAGCCTATTTTCTTCATGTTCTGTAGTTTCCGAGCAAAGGGATGTGTTTCTGTGTGTGCCCTCTCTTTCGCCATGGTTTGTGGTGTTGTTGCTGAAATGCTCCTTGGCATCCTATTTAGCTGATACTATATTGTCAGTACCTTTGTGTGATCTCCACAGCTGGGAATACTGAGCATAAATCACTGCTATATGAGTGCTCTTTTTGTGTGAGACACTTAGCACAGGGTTACAGTGACTGTGTTGGTTTATCATAGGCTACATGGGTGCACAACCCCAGTGCAAAGCTACGAATGAGCCATTTAGAGTAAGTGGTGACCCACTGCCCCATTAATCACTCTCTTTTACAGAACTGATCCTATTGCCCTTTAATTCAATAGTGCAAAATGAGACTCTGAAGAAAAGAAGATTGCATTCAACCAATGTTTTTCCTTTTATAAGAAGAGAGTTGGAGAGAGCTTAGGAGTCACTAATACCAGGAAGTTGAAACTAGCAAACATACCTTCACCAGACAATTTGTGTGACCTGGAACAGACCCATTTACATAAATAATGTCATGTTTTGTGTTGATCCTCCACACCTAGGAGACAGGGAAAAAACAGACATTAAGCTCATTGTAGAGACTATTCCCAGTTTTACAAACAGTAGTCCAGCAGAGCACAAACTGATTAACTGGAGGTGGTACTCTGGGGAAGAAGAATGTTCTGCACAGGCCTAAAGTTGCCACAAAATTCAGTCACACGCTACTCTGAGTGCACAGCTTTCTAATGCAGGAATCTATTAGACAGTTGTAAAGGGCTTGCGATCAGGCTATATTTGGTAAGGTAGCCCTTTGTTCAGCATCACACCAACCAAAGCTCCCAAGTCTCTTTTCCCTCTAACAGCAATAGCTGTTGAAAAACATCACACGTGACAAATTAAAACAAATATGCTCATGAAAATGTTACTGCGCCCATTTGTTAATTTCTTAATTCTATGAGTTGCTCAACTAAGCATGCGCATTTTCTGTTACAAAACATTAGTTTTAGTTAGCAGAGAGCAGCAGCACACTTTTTTGCAAACTAGAGGCTAATATGTTTTTTGTGCAAACTGCAGAGGTTGCCTTCAGAGACAGAGAATAGTACCTGTAATAGCCCAGGAATCGCTGCAGCTATGTACACATCAGAATCTAGACAGAAACTATAATCCCCTTTTTGCACATGAAAGTGAAGGACCACGATAAAGTTAGGACTTCAGCCAACTCAGACTTGGGTTGGGTTTGAACAAGCAGAATAGGCATGAAAACATTAACTGAAGGCCACCAAAAGCCTGATTGTTTTCCCACTTCAAAGGCAGAAGTCAAGGGACACAGTGAAAAACACATCAGGTGTGGAAGTCCCCAGGGACTGCACATAGGCAAAGGGAGTTCAGATAACTTATTTGTAACCCACAAGAAGACAGGAGCACACGTTTGCTGCTCTTATCTTTCCAGCTTGCTTACTTCAAGATTCACCTGTCTGGATTCTGACAGAAATGACAGACAGTTCACCAGCACAAGGCTACATGGCTAAGGCCATTGCTTGGCAATGCATATACAGATTTTGGTACACTCAGAACTCACCTTTAATCCAAAAGATGTCCTATAGATGTTACCCATTTTACCAGGCATTTTCTTTCCGCGATAAACTTTGGCAGCTTTCTAGATAAAAACAGGGCCAAAAAATCATGTAAGTGCAAGAGGTACATATACAAACTCAAGAAGAGCAGGAAAGAAAATATGCTGGTATTTCCAATGTTGAAAATATCTAATATTGAAAATATCTAATATTGATTAGCATTTTAAATACCTCCTGCTGGAGCTTAGGTATGTTATCTGAAGTACTTGACCTCAATCATAAAATTGCTATAAATACTGTTGTATCAACAAAGTGATTCTAGCTTTGCTTAACACGTAATGTGTCTAGATTCAGAGCAAAATCTTCACTCATCCCATATTTTCACTTCCTGTAATGCAAGAAAAGGTTTTTTTTCTAAAACCCCTGTCAACACAAGACTCTCACCTACACCACAGACCACAGCAATTGGCAAACTTAACTAAACTACTTGTGGATGCTACCACAAAGCTCCAGAGCAATCCTGCCCTGGAAGGCTGCCAAAATTAAGATATACTGTAGCTTCTCCCCTCTCCCTAATCCATGAGTTTTATACTGATGTGAAACAGATTTTTTAAAGCATGTATTTTTGAGAACAGAATTTTTAATTACATTCCTTGCTATTACAGAATCACAGAATCATTTGGTATTGCTTAGTTTCTGTATCCCATATTTGTTCGGCTGGGTATAACCTGGAGAACAAAGGTGGAAAAGAAAAGGCAGGAATAAGTGCAATAATTTTCAGTTCTACAGTATTATCCAGGGATTTGTCTGAGTCTCCTGCATCACTCTCTTATTCATTAATAACATTTTTTTTTTTGAACTTGTGTGAAAAATCATGATTTTAGGAAATAACTCCAATAAAGTTCTAGGGACATGATTCTGTACCAAACTATACAGGATTAGTAAAATCCAAGGTGGTGAACACTAGACTGGAAAATAAAAAATCAAGGCATTGTTTTTCTGCTATTGCATCCTTTCACCTTGCTTCCTTTTCATCATACCTATTTCCAATACTATTTCCCACCCTATATACTCTATGAAATCACATGCAGCATTACTGTTAGGAAATTCTAATTTAAAGAAGAGAGGGGTTATTTTGTAATGGTTAATACCATCTGCTAAAACAAAGTGTTTATGTTCAAATATTTACATTCTTCAGTCTTCAGAGAAAACAGTGCATGGTGTAGAATTCATTTCCCAGTTGAAATGAAGGACTACAAATCAGTACTGTATCCTTTTACAGTCTCAATTACGCTAATTTTTTGCCTTTTTGCTTTTACTATTCTCTTAAATATTATTAATCCTTTTTTAATTTTTATTTTAGTTTCTCCAAGAAAATTACAGACAATTCAGGTTCAGTACTGTGACTCAGTTGGTCTTAATTCTGTACAACAAACCTATTTTGCAAAAATCCTTCTTAGTTCAGCCTAAATGTTGTGCAACCTTTATAGGGACAAAGTTTTAAATGCATCTGTTCCAAAGAGCTTTGAAACTAATATTGTTTATAGTTTGAAACTTAAAATTATTATTCTCTACTCTGCTTAAAAATGCTAAGCAGCCAACAAACTATTTTGAGGATGAAAGTGTTCATAAAGCAGCTGCTTTATACACAAGCCAGGCAAAGGTGATAAAAGCAACTAGGGTTCCAAAGAATAGCACAACATCTGCAGTATAAAATAATAAGTAAATCCCTTCCAATCTATAAATGCTGTGATAAAAGATTCTTAGAACTGCCTTTGAAGAATTAAGACTATTTTCTCAGCTATACTACAAAATACCACAGTTTGCTCAGTTAAAATATGTTTGCTCACTTACTAGCAATATAGAATATTAATAAATCAAGGCATAAGAGCACAGCTATCTGCATTGCTCGTTACACAGGTTTCTGAACTTCCTTTGAAACAGCTGGGATTCTCTGCTACCACAGAGTAGATGGTAACAGCTAGCTGTTGTGAAATTGTTCATTTTTAGTAAGCAGTTCTAAAAATACTGAAGAATGTTTACATCAGGAAATAAGAAGAAATAACAATCCTCACATTGGTAGATATTGCTCCAGGACGTCTGTGAGTTTTCGTCTGGCCGTGGCTAGCAGGCTGGCCTTTAAATCCCCACCTTTTCATGACACCTTGAAATCCTTTACCAATTCTGAAAAGAAAAATAAAGCAACAAACCTGGGTTAGTCAGACTTAAGGTTTCTAGCAATAAACAATAATTTCAGTCAGGCTTATGATCTTTTTACCTTTAGCAAAGCTCAGCAGAGAGAAGAACCTATTTTTTTTTTTAAATCTGTATTTTATACCATAAACATATTCTAGTGCAATACTTAAATGTTGCTTTACAGAATAAGAAGCACTAGAAGAGAGTCAAATAGGCAAAAAGACTAACATAAAGTGTTCCTTGCTGTGATGGTCCGCAGTACATGGTACTGTAATGAAACTTTCACCAAGTGGACACTAGATCAAAAAAACCCAACCAACCAAAAAAACAAATAAAACCCAACCTATAACACCACATACCAAAACTTAGTGACAGGCCCTAAGCATCAAGAGAGGGAAGAGACGGCTGCTTAGACTAGCATAAAAATAAGCCAAGGAACATTTCTTTTCCAAACTACAATAAACTCATCTCTCGAAAACAGTTCTATGTATAGTAAAAACACTTAACTCTCTTGATCTGTCAAATAAGCTCTAAAACAGACTAACAAATAAAATGTATTATCAGTGTCCATGCCTTAATCTTTCAGGCACATGATAGTGTTAGTGGCTTTGGAGTTCTCTATTTACTGCAGGGCCAGACTCAATAGGAAAAATTGCCGTACCACTGGACAAAAGAAAAGCCGATTAAAGTGTGTGTTTAAACCAGCATTGTCGGCTTCCAAAAGGAAAAGTCTGTCCACAGGGTTTATGGCTGCACTGACTATTTCATGAATTTAGCAGATGATCCTTTTCCTCCAGTTTACAGAAATCTTTAATAATGCACTTTGCAATGTCATGGTCCTATCAGTTCAAGCATTAGCACCTTTTGGCCAAACACATGAAAATACAACCAGGTATGAGCATGCATACAGCACATTGCATATATGGACTACATTTTGCTGGCTCCTCTGATCAGAAAAGCACTACCATTAAAAACTAGAGAAAATATAAAAATATGGAAAACACCAACATTCACAAAAACTGGATTATTTCCTCTTTCACTTGAATAATTCTTCTCTGCTGGCCTAGGTGCCTAGAGCAAGTCAAACTACAGTCAAAAACAGCCAGAAATGGAAAGACTCTCTAAATCCACAGAACTGTAAGGAAACAAGACTTGTGCAACCATGGTGTCAGTCTCTTGGTTTTCCCCTTCCCTGCTCAGAACCTAGTGGTCAATTCCAGTTAAATGTGACACAGAAGAAAAATACGTAATTGCTTGAAATCAAAATTTTTGGTTAGAAAGTCCTGATTTTTTTTTGCTCCTTTCCTACAACTAACTAAGGAAATGCTAGAATGTGATTAAAGCAGTGATCTGTTCCTTTGGCTTGCCAGCTGGCCAGTTGTGCAAGTGCTTGCCACCAGCAAGATCATCTTCCCAGGCCAGCAGACAGTGGTGCAACATGGGGATATGGAGAGGGTCAGGGCCAGGAGAGGGAGCTGAAGGCACCTGCAGGAGGGAGGACCAGGGTTACCTGGGATCAGGAACACAAGACAGAAATCTAAAGGATGCAAAGCTTTGTTACACCAGTTTCTCATGAATCATCTTATTTTAAAAGCTTGCAGTAATGAACAGCAACAGTTGTAAAAAAATGATTTGAAAAATACACTTTAAGAGAAGCTCAAAATTTGTTTTTTTCTATGTCTGCAGATTGCTAGGGGATTAGTAACTTTGAAATACATAGCAGAAACTAAGCTATAGAAAAAAAAAAAAGCTATAGAAAAAAAAAAAAATATTCTGCCAAAATGCTATTTTTTTCTTTGAAACTATCTATTATTGGCCATGTTTTCCAAGTAGCCTACTTCTGGCATCTGTAGCTGGAAGATGGAGTTAGCAAACTCTCCAAAACCAACTGCAAGTGGGTTGCATAACAACAGCTGTGCAGTTACCAGAACAAGCAGATTGGGGGCATGACTAATTCTTTAGCTGCAGAACTGTACTTGCAATTCAGAGAAAACCATACAACCATCGAAAGCTACCATTTCAAAAGAAAACAGTACTGTCAACTTTAATCAAGAAGTATAAATCCCTGATGTCATGAAACCACTTCAATATTTCATTCAGATTGTTCTTTTTTAGACATGAACAATTTAGAATACTGTAAATTGTACTTTTTAATAAAATATAAGAAATCGTTCATACTTGTAAGAGATGCATTTTGAAAAAAACGTTTACTTCATCAAATGCTATATCTTCAAAAAGAAGCGATTATATCACAAGATAAAGTTGCTAGTGTTTAATGATTTATGCAATAGACTATGCTCATCTACTTCTTGGTCTTTCCACTCACACACATATTTTCTGTGAACAAAGACTCAGACTTTACAATACCGAAGCCTTAGGAAATTTATAGAAAGTGTGGCCAGACTAAAAAAAGAGCACTCTGGTAAACCTGAAAATTCTCATGCATCTATTGATCTGGAATATGAAAACAAATCTCCAACATCTGAAATATTCTGGCCAAAGTCAAGGAAAGATATCTCAACGTTGAAACTAGAGTATTTCATAATCATAGAATCATAGAATGCTTTGGGTTGGAAGGGACCTTTAGAGGTCATCTAGTCCAACCCCCCTGCAGTGAGCAGGGACATCATCAACTAGATCAGGTTGCTCAGAGCCCCGTCCAACCTGACATTGAATGTTTCCAGGGATGGGGCCTCCACTACCTCTCTGGGCAACCTGGTCCAGTGCTTCACCACCCTCATTGTAAAAAATTTCTTCCTTATGTCTAGCCTAAATCTACCCTCCTTTAGTTTAAAACCATTACCCCTTGTCCTGTCACAACAGGCCTTACTAAAAAGACTGTCCCCATCTTTCCTATAGGCCCCCTTTAAGTACTGAAAGGCCGCAATAAGGTCTCCCCACAGCCTTCTCTTCTCCAGGCTGAACAGCCCCAACTCTCTCAGCCTGTCCTCGTAGGAGAGGTGCTCCAGCCCTCGGATCATTTTTGTGGCCCTCTTCTGGACCGGCTCCAACAGGTCCATGTCCTTCTTGTGCTGAGGGCTCCAGAGCTGGACGCAGTACTCCAGGTGGGGTCTCACCAGAGCAGAGTAAAATGTATAATGCTTTACTATCTACCAAGGTTCTTTCATCATAGTAGTTCAATAATTTTTTAGAATAGTTTCATTTTTTATTTGTGAAAAACTGATTCAGGGTCTCTGAATTACCTACAAATACACTTTATCTTATGACTTTTTGAACATTAATTTTCTATTCAGCATGACCCAGTCACCATCATGATTGAAAATAAAAACAAGATTTTATTAATTAAATAAGAAGCTATAATTTTAAATAAAAACTGCAGGATTATGTAAATCAAACAAAGTTTAAAATAAATTAAGGAACTACTAACATTCATTTAGATCAAATTTAGAAAGGAGGACTGTTCAACTAGGCATTTAGCTCAGCCAATATATCTCAACCATTCTAGAAGAATAGTGTTTTTCCAACCTAAGTCCACCTTGATGCAACTGTGATCTGTTCTCAGACAAGTGGTGGATTTCTCTACTATATGCAAAAAATAAATATTATGAATAAATTTTCCATTACTCAAAATTTATCTGTATTTCTGACACATTTTACATTCTTCCAATTGTATGAAATGCAAAGTGCTTTTGAAACTAATATTCATCTTATATAAACAAGGAAGAGAACTTAAGATACGTGCTGTTCAAGAAATACTATGCAAAATCAGAGGATTTATACAGTTTAGTTTTCTTAAACTTTAATTCTGCCAAAAAATTAACTAATATTTGTAAGAATATATTCTTGTTGACTTCTGAACAGAAGTCAGGTGTCAGCTATTAGTATCATTTACTAATTTCAAATTGTTTAATTGCTCTCTTTGCCCTTCTTAAAAATTACTAGGTATTAATGCATTCAGCAAGTATCACAAATAAAATACAAGAAAAATAATTACTGAAACTAAACCTAGAACGGTATTTTGCAAAAGTGAATGAAACAGAAAAATCCCCCAAAAGACTACTGGATCTTTTATTACTTAAAGAGTCTCGTGCGTTCATGTCCAACAAATATGTCGTAACATTAGTGTGAGTTAGTCAAATCAAAAGATTAAAACAGTTATCACACATGCAATACATACTATTTTATGTATACTATATATTTATATACTATTTTTCATATATTATATACACTATTTTATGTAATTTCACATTAGCCAACATATGCATGAAAGATACCAATCAAACATGTACCTCTCCTGGAGTTACTTTTCTTATGATGATCTGCATCACAATTTCATTTAAGAATGCATCAAAAGAATCCCTGATTTCCCCCCCAAAAGTCCTAACTACTGACTTCTCACTACATCTTGTTCATTAAAACCTGTGAAATCTTTAAAAAGAAACTCAATACAATTCTAATTTAGAACAAACTCAAACATGCATAAGAGGAGGTACAACTCCAAAATCTCTTGATAGGCATAGTACTGACAACTTTAGATATTTTCAAAAAACATTAAGGTTTGTCAAAGTGGGATCTTAATCCAGAACCATATCTTAATTAAACAGAATTAATATCTAGATTCCACTCTGAAAGAATCAAGTTATGTGTGCAGTATCTGAGACATGATAATCAGGCATCTACACTGAAGTAGAATGTTTGTCATCCTACTTACACTTGCGATTTCTTGATAGACATCTTCTACCTGCTGTCTTGGCTTGAATCAAGGACTATATATTTTTGTTCTGACAACAGTTACATTAAATGCCATATCTGAACAAAAAACCATGCACCAGACCTATCTTTATTAGACTTGATAAGTATAATGCCACTGTTTTTCAATACATGGAATTTAGTCACTTACTTTGCTTAGCTTCACTGAAGCATGATTACCTGAGTCCCAGAAAGGAATCACAGGCAGCAATGATGATATGCAAAACTAAAACACACAAATGTTAAATGAAAAGAAAATAATCTCTGTAGAATTAAAAATAGAGTTTAATTACACACAATTGTTCTAGTCTCACCTGCAGGAAAGCAGCTGTTCAGGTCAACCACCTAATTTTGTACAAAACCTCATTTTCCAGGTTTGATACAAGTAAAATGCCACTACCTAATGAGACAACTTTCATTTAGAAAGCTACTGGAATAAAGCACTCTAATTAAGCAACAATTTAGTTTGCTGCTAACTCTTCAAACTTAGCTAATTTAAAAGACAATTACTGAGATGCTGTAGAGGAAAAGGATTCCAACTACTTAGTCAAATAATTTCAGACAACTGTAGAGCATACTTTCAAGCTCAGATTGCACTGTTAACCTAGCAAAGCTTAAACAAACCACTAAACACACCAGAATCACCACTTAATTCTGACAAATTTCAAACAAAACTACTGTTGACTTTTTCTTTGGAGTGGCAAAATTTCTGATGTTCCGAAGGCTTCCTGAAACGTTCATGAAACAGGTTGTGAAGTGGCAGAAAAAGCAGGTATAATACAACTCCATCTCCATACAGCATTGGGCTACCACTGTAAGGTTGCACCTCTCCCCATCCCCGTGTTTGGGTCATCTTTGCAGTAGTGCAGAAGCTCACTCAGCTGATAAGCAAGCTGGGACATGCAACCGATCCAGCTGAAAACTAACCCAGTGAAGAATACAGATATCTCACACTGATCTTTTCCTTCATGCAACTCCGGACGCCAGTACCAGCGACAGAAGGTCGATGGGAACTCTGTGGGAGTGAGCACCACCTCCCCTTTGGGCAGCAGCCTCTACTATGCCAGCTTAAAGAGGTCACAGAAGTGCAGCCCGTGAGAGAAGCATTTCTGGACAGTGCTAGGTATCTTGGCCCAAAGCATATTAGGGCTAAAACAAACCATCAGGCCACAGGATTTCTGAATTTTACTGCTGTCCCAAAAAGGGAACTAAGGCTTTACGCATTCTTGAAACATAGCTCTGAAACACCAAGCAAAAGTCTTGTAATTAAAGACAGCTATAAAACTTAAGGATTCAGCTTTTAAACTGCTGAAAATAAGTACTAAGGAAAAAATTCAGCACTAAAGATCAACAGCATGCAGACGCACTGCCTACTGTCAGTGCTCTAAAAGCTATTCATACTGTGCCGAACAAATTATGAGACTTCAAATAAAAACAAACTGCAAACACTTTTAACTGAAACTTCTCATTTCTGTGAAAGTGTTTTTCTTCACAGAGGTATAAATGAATTGAAACATTTAAAAAGATTTTGACAAAAACATTTGCAATAAAAGTTTAAAAGCAGTCAGTCATAAAAATACCCTACACTTTGGTAACCAAATAAAGATGCTAACCAAGACTTTTCTGAACCATAGTGCAAGTAGTTTGTTCAACCTACAATAACAAACAAAAGCTTGCTCATTTTTAAGGAGCATACTTCTGATTTTTATCTTGGTAGAAGGAAGTATACAAAAGGATATCTTGCTCATCTGGATCATTAAGAGTTGGTAAAAAATTAAGACAACCTATATATTCCACTATAGTCTCTCCTCATTGAGGTAACATTAGTTTTCTTTTTTTAAAGGAATAATTAAAATTAATCATGCCACTAAGAACAGTACTGCTATGATCATCTATACGATTTCAAACACTACACACTTCCATCTTTTGCCCATTAAATAAAATTACTGACAATCTTAAAAGTGTAAGGTACATGTTCATATCAAAGTACTTCTAAAATTTTACTAGCGGTGACAGCAAGTTTTTAGGCATTATTTGCTTTCAAGTCCATAATGGTTTGAATCAGGAAGACGGAAGTTTTGGGAAGAAGGAGAGGAAGTCAAACTGTGCTCCCTACTGTAAGCCACCATTATATCCTTAAGTACCTTTTCAAAATGCCCGTATAGCTTAGGATCTTCCAAGTGCCTACATCACTTCTGAAAATGGGACTTTAGAGAGTAATGTACAAAGGCTCATTTCAGCCTGTGGACCAAACCTCCCCAGGTTCCCTCTTTGCTCGGTAGGGAGAAGCTGGCTCCTCTTGAGGGGGTTCAGAACACAAGTACAACGTGAAGTACATTCTCATTTTCCCTCCACAGTGCAGCCCAAATGCGACAGCTCAATGCTATAATCATTCCCAAGATAACTTTTTTTTGCCCTTCACTGAAGCATTTCTTGGATATTTTTGTGACATTATGACATCTGTACTTACAGGTACAGTAACTAAGAATGACGGATACAGCATTCTGAAAAATAATGAAAAATAAACCCCACTCAAGTATGAGACTAAGCAACACTGGATGAAATTGCATGGAATAAAGTAAAAGCCCCAAAGAAAAACTGAAATGTAGTCAAATAATTTAATTCTTGTCCAAGAGTTAGTGTAATACGATAAATGCAGCATTCCAGAAAAGTAGAAATTAAGAAGAAAGCAACATTAAAAGTAGAAAGAAAGTGAGTAAGTCACAGAGAAAGGTTAAAAACCACGGATATAGAAAGACTGGAATGATTAGATAATCATATTGGCAGAACTGAGAATTTTTTCTTCCCTTTTTATATTAGGCACCTGTATAGTAGGATTACATGTAATACGCTACCAAGGTCAGCAGTACAAACAAAAAGCTAATTTCTGAAATGGGATCATACAAATATCTGGAGAAAATAGATTAGAAATACTGAATTAAAAGATAGGAAGGATTCACTGAACATGGCCAGGAACCCAGACCATTTTTAGCTTGCTAGTATTTTCAAATACGTATAGCAAGATACAAATCAGTACTCTCTGGCTCTTACCAGTCTCTCTTATACTGCCAAAAAACTTGTCCAGTTCTTGACATACTTCTAGAAAAACAAAGCTTTTCTGCATTAACAAAGCATGACACTTCATCTACGTGGAATGACTGTATTGTATTCCTAATGACACAGTGCTTTGCTTTGTAAACAAGTTATGGTCTCTTATAGGCTTTCACTGAATGCAATTTAGAAGCAGAATGAACAATATACCAGATCTAAGTATTACATTAGGAAGTTTGACATAGAAAAACTAATTCCAGTCAACTTCTTGACCTCCTGTTCTGAATAGGGTGCCCTCATAAGTGTAGTCAGGTGTAGCTATATTAGAACCAACTACTCAGCTGTACTGATATTTTCGGTTTCCCCATATATACAAAGCCCTGTGAATAATATTAGATATTTGTAAGTATTACACATATGTGAGACAATTACAATGGATGATATTTCAACAAGTCCAGTTGGGTATTATCTCCATTACACAAAAAATGAAACATCAAAAGGAAAACATTATCTTTGTATCACAACACAACAAAAATACACTTCACTGAAATACAGAGATAGGAGTTCTCAGTTCTCTTGGGCAGTGGAAATCATGGACGTAACGGAAGAGGTATGACTAGTCTTTGCCACCAGATGCCAGTTTTTCTTTTGACACTCTCTACTACTTGAGCTCTAATTTGGCATTTGCAGTGGTCTGAGAGGAAATCATTCCTCCCACGTTAAAGTAAAAGATCATTAGCCATTGCTGGCAAGATGAGCTGCAATATGAGAGAAAACAAAAAAGGAATTTGACAGCTCTGTTGCCCTGCTAAATGTATTCACTATCTTTTTGCTTTTCTTTCGGTCCACATGATACATCTCTCTGCACCTCTTCACCAAATCAAAATTAAGCAGTCTTTCTGCGAATTGATGCCTTTCAGCATTTATTTCCCACTTTTACATACGACAGATGCTTCACTATAGACCTCTTCACCCATGCTAAGCTTGAGCACCTCTTTCTCAAACTGTTTGTCAAGACCTTCCATGCTAATCATGTATGTGTGACAGACAACACACGTAGAACCATAGCCCTAACAGTATTATTTATTTACCTACCGTGTTCAAAATCAAAAATAAGCCTCAGCAAAGAAAAACAATTTGGTATTTTTTTACCCAATGGCTGAATGGACTCCTATTTTCTGCCACTACCCTTGCAATTGTGTTTCAGCTTTTGTGAGCCATGAGTTCAA
>VYZW01013406.1:24874-48697 GCA_013401315.1 Balaeniceps rex
TAGTCACATCTCTGAGGTTCACTTCTCAAAAGCTCTGTGCAGTTCTCTCTCTCTCAGAAATAATTTATTTTGTGTATTTTAAGACAAAATAATGTGAATAACTTTAAAACCCTTACTTAGTTAATTTTGAAAATCTGCATGTTGCCCTTCCTTTTGTTTTTAAAAATCTGTTTAAAAGTGTTAGGAGAACAGAGGAAGTTTTGTGAAGAATGAGGGAGCAAGATGATGAGGACCTCTCACTTGGACACAAAACAGAAATTTTAACTTCATGAATCTGTCCTTATTTGAGGAGAAAGTGTGGATACAAAGTCTTTGAGAGTTAAAATGTTGTTTTGAGTGATTTGTTAACTTGAGTTCACAGTACAAAACACTTCAAATACCTTTTTTTTAAAAAAAAAGTCATCAACTAAATACAAAATCACGCCTAAGACTACAAAAATTTGAGGCATCAATGGAGGTCAACAGTATTAAACTGTGGTACCATATGCAAGAATTAAAAATAAAGAAATCCCCTTTCTACTAAATGCCTGCATATCAGTCCTTTATTTCCACTGTTATGTAAAACTGCTGCCTTAGATGACAGCAAGGGTAGCTCTGTGCTCAGCATCGGTGCCTGGAAAGAGTTACCACAGCTGAGGAAAAGCATAGTGAAGTCAAAGGGTAAAAGTTCCTTACATCTCGAGAGTCCTACTATATAGCCTTGCGCTGTTCTACTTCAACAAGTTTTCTTTGAACAGTCAAGTCAGAGAGATGTATTTCTACAAACAGAACACTGCAGTCCTTACAAAGCCTTCCTAAAAAGCAATACTGAAAAGAAGAACATTGGGTGACTTCTCAGCTGTTCTTATTTTTAAAAAGACAGAAGACCAACAATATCTTCCAGTATTATAGGAAAGTGATCGATATGCCCTCACTTAAGGGAAGCATATAAAATATTGGCAAAAAATTGTTAGAACACTGACAGAATTGTACTTTTGAGAATAATTTTGCATTAAAAAATCATGAAAAATCTGTTCACTTGTAATAGGCTGACATACATCAAGCTAAAAAGGAAAAAAAAAATCTTGCTAAAAACGCAATACCTCTTATCATTTTTTTAAGCAATTTGACACTCAAAAGAAAAACATGAAACTCTTTGTTAGTAAAATTACTGAGGGAATCATTAGATTAAATTCATTAAAAATCAGTAGCTGTGAGGAATCCGAGGAAGACAAATGTTCCTATGAGGAATCAGCAGAAGATAAACTGCTTATGCTAATACAATACAGTATCATTCAGCTTTCTTTTAATTCTCACTTTCAGACACTTCAGAGAGAAAAGAAACACAAAAAGACTGATAAACATAGGAGAGCAATGTTTCAAACCTGCAGCTAAACCACAAAATTGCATCATTTGTTAGTACCTTGACAAGTAAAATTGTTCAGAATCAGCATGCCAAATTCTTTCTTAGAAATTATCTAGTTTATACAATGATGATGATAACAATAATAATAATAATAATACAGAGCTCAGTCTCAGGCCAGGTCCTCACCACAGACTGGTCTAAGGATATTTAATTAATTTCTTTATTAAAATGAATCTAAGTTCAACCAAATCAATAGAAGCTAACTTGGAAAAAGTTATGTCCACGAGAGTCTTTAACATAACTCAGACTACTAAAAAAATCCTCGAGTTGACTTTTTAGGTAGTTCGGCTTTGAAGAAATTTTCTTAGTTCACAAGAGCCGTTTAAAGAGAAATTTTCTATATACCTCCTTGCTTCCTGCACATTTTTACTCTGGCAACATATTGACTCATGGATAACATCATTTTTATGAAAAGATCAACTGTAAGGAGTCTAATGTGCATAATACAACTTGGAAATTATTATTCACATGATTCTTGCATGTCTTAAACCAAGGTAACAGGAAAGAAAAAACACAGCTGTAATTTCTCCAGGAAAAATGTCACAGCTGGAAAGTGGAAATGGACTAAAGTGGCAGGATAGACACCTGAAAAGTACAAGCAATGATGGTGAAACGCAGCATAAACCCACTGAATAAAAGAAAGGTACCCTAAAATACAAGCCTGTTCAAGATCAGTAGAATATACTAGAAAAGCCAATAGATTTGACAAATGAGAAAAGCTCCTTCTTTCCTCACCTCCACTAAAGCAAAAACAAGTACACAGACTAATTTTGAGGCTCTGGGACAACCTTCTGTTTGAAAAAGGCAAATATATGTCCTCAAAAAGCCACAATCACCAACTGAGATAATCTGCTTAGTAATCACGAGTTCTATTTTCTTTTACTTACCTAAATCAAACAAATGCGCATCAGGATACTGCAAGAAGTGAAAAGTGATATTTTATAGAAATAACGGATCACAGCAACTACAATCCTTTGAGGGAAAGCTTTGTTCCTGCCTTGATCTAGAATTCAATTTTGCTCCTCAGGAATGACAGCTCTGCTAGACAACCTTAGCCATTGAAGGTGGCTGGGAATTCCACTTCAGGCATTTGGGGTGTCTAAACCTGTGAGTGGTTTCGATATCCCTGTTGCTGAGCTATAATCATAAAGCTATCTTCCTGAAAATTTAAGTCTTAAACTTATTCATCAGTAAAACTATATGCAAATTAAACAATCTCAACAGTGGAAAAATTACAACTAAAACTAATAAAACAGTATGGAAGAGTACGCCAGAGAACAGTCTTCTGAACAACCGATGAAGCTGGATAAGTTTACAACAGGCCACTAATGCACTTATCTTGCAGTCCTGGTGTCATACTGCATCTCCACAGAGATGAAAAACACATGTTTCTACATTGCTAATGGCCCTTCAGACCCTTTCATCAGCATGGGACACTGCACATCAAAGCAACTTCCTAAACCCACAGCTTGCCTAGAGAATCAAGAGGCAAAACTTTCAAAAAGTTCTTGCTATTCTCTTAACCAAGAATCGACGCTAGCGTTAGGAAATAGGCAAGGGTGGATGTCACAAAAGATCAGTTCCAAAGCATGCACGTCTGCCAATTAATCTTTTGGAGAAGTCTACCTGTGCTATTTTTGTACTGTAATCACAACAGAAACAACTATTCTTATAAAAACACCCGAAGTGGTTCACTTACAGAAAAAGGAGATCCATTTTTGCCTCCAACAAGTAGCTTGGATGTTTTTGCACCCGACTCTTCCTTTGAAATGTATCTTAAAACATGGCAATCTTGCACCTAAGAAAAACAGTGTTTATTTGAGTATAAGCAGATGTGTACACTTTGAGACTATAGTATGAGATTATCAAAACAAGTGAAACAAAGTCAGTCTCTGTTTTCATTTGTATCCATACAACAGGAGATACAGCCTACAAGTAGGGGAGTGTGTTACCTTTTTACCACAGACATTCTTTTTCCAATCAATTAAAGGCTTATCTTAGAAAAAAATATTAGCAGAATGCAAACTATATTTTCATAAATGCTCTAGAAACTGAACAAACTTTTATAGCCATCTTTTGCCTGCAAGATGAGCAAAATCCCTACGTATGCAGCAGCAAAGCATACAGTAAGAGCCCACATTTCAGACTCCTGCTCCTTCGCCCTGTAAACCCAGTATCCTTCACAGCCCCGGTTGATCATATGGCAGCAACAGGTCAGCGAAACAGCTTCATCACAGTAGTATCTGCCAGAGAACATGAAGAAGCAGCTTCAGGGCTACAAAGGCACAGTAACCAAGGTGAAACTAATCCCAAAGTGCCTGCAGGTGGCCAAAAAAAAGAAGTGAAGTGGGGTAGTTAACCCCAGCTTTATGTTGCCTCCCATCTCCCCTCACCTAGGTAATACTATGCACAGTTCTGCAGCACTTGAATACCTGAGGCAGAAGGCACACTATATGCTAAACTTTCTAGGAGTTAACAGAGAATAGGTATGGTGTACTATGCAGGGCTGAAAGAAATCTTTCCTTTCGTTAGGGATTTCCTACTCTGTGCAAGTGATAAGTTTCAATTTTGCCTGAAACTTCTGGTTAACGATCTGAATACAGTATAGGAGATTAAATTATTTATGATTTATTTCACCTTAAGTAGTGTGACAGCATGTTTTTTTCCTGACTTGGTCCATATTGGCATCATTCCCAGTTTTACTGCAACAACACCAACTCTGATGGAATCTGTAGATCAAAACAGAACATGCATGGAACTCCACACTTAATATTTGAAAGAGCCCATCTCACAACCTGCAAAGTCCCATTAATTCACATCTTTAGTAAAGAGTTGAAGAAGGCGAGAAAACGTCACTGACTCCCTGCGGGTAGGCTGGGAATAACCTGTTCATTGTTTTTAATTCCATCAGCAGTAAAATTCTATTTGTTCTAGTTGTGTTTGATAGAACGTGCAAAACAATTCCCCCTTAAGTTCAGAACAATCAATGCTTCAGACTCTTTTTTTTTTTTTAGAAAATACAACACCCACGTAAGTTAGTATCACTAGAGCCAAACTAACTACTGAAAAGTTTACTGTAGTAGGTTTCTCCCACCCTGACCTCTGCATATTTTTGTCACTGTAACTATACAGCAAAGGCAATCTGTCAAGACAGGCTTCTGACAGTCCATGCTGTGAAAAACAGAACACTGAAGATGAAGAATAAATGCTTTAAGTTTGAAAATGCTCTTTGTTCCAGTTTCCACTGTCATACCCGAGGATCTTGTCATGGATTTGCAGACTCTATTGTTTGCTGTCAAATGATGTGACCCTTTTGAAGACTCAAAGCCTTTATCTTGTGTTATAGTCTGTAAGACTTTGGACATTAGGAAAAGGTTCTTCCCTGAGAGGGTGGTCAGTCACTGGAACAGGCTCTCCAGGGAAGCAGTCATGGCACCAAGCCTGTCAGAGTTCAAGGAGCTCTTAGTCATATGGTTTAGTTTTAGGTAGTCCTGCAAAGAGCAGGGAGTGGGACTCGATGATCCTTATGGGCCCCTTCCAACTTGAGATATTCTACGATTCTATGAATCACTGAACTGAAGTGGGATGTATTACATACTACAGTTTTTCTTCAGAGTCCAGCAATATTTACAAGAACATTTTCAAGTTCACATACTTTATGTACTAGGGAGTCTTTTTTTATTAATTCCTAGTTTATTATCTTGCCATTGTACAGCAGTGGGACTGGCCAAGTGCTGATTTGGGCTAAACCCTAACTTCTTACAAGGTTCTTAACACCTTGTAATATTTTAAATGCTTTTTAGAGAACTAGTGTACTACATTTACTTATTTACTAGGAGATGTGTTGGATTATTGAGGTAAAAGCAAAAAGGAAAATACTTTATGAGACACAGTCCTGATGTTACTGAATGCAACAACACAACAACAACAATTTCAGCATGAGTTTGGTACTTCAGAAGAGATACTTTCTCACCTGGTTTCCACTCGTTCAGTGGCCATGGCTCATCTTTTAGAGGGCACAGCTTGCTGGCTGTCTGAGCTTTGTATTCCTCCGCAGTTATCTTCTTGAGGAACTGGACATTCTCTTCAGAAAGGTGCTCGTGCCACCACGTTGTACTGTTAACGTGCCTGACTACCAAGCCCAGCTGCCCCCTTTCCAGTGATGGGAAAAAGTTTTAAGTGTCTTATCAGTCCAAACAATGTCTCATAACAAGTATGTTTGTAATGTAATACATACTGCATAATTATACCATTACATTATACAGTCATAAAGACCGAAATTATACTAGCAAGCTATTCAACCACCATTATGCAAACTGGCCACCCCTGACCAACACCACCTAATTATTTGTCGTGCTCCCATCTAACTTTCAAAGTATTCTAAAGTACACCAAAGGGGGGCACACAACAACAAATCAACCAACCACTCCTTCTATGATAAAAAAACCTAGATGCATGAATGAAGAGATAGCAGTGGGTGTTGTTTACTTTAACTTTAGAAAGGCTTTCAACACAATCTCCTGTGGCATCCTTCTATCCAAGCTAGGATGTTATGGCACGGATGGGAGGGCTATCAGGTGGGCAAAAACCTGGCTGGATCATCAGGCTGAAAGTCACGGTTAATGGTTTGCACTCTACTAGAAGGTCAGTTACAAGTACAGTTCCTCAAAAGTCTATTCAGGGTCTTGTCCTGTTTAGTACCTTTATCAGTGACCTGTAAGAGGGGATGAGTGCACCCTTCTTAAGTTTGCAAATAAAACGGAAGGGAGCAGTTGACAATGCTCAAGGGCGTCCCTCTGCCATCAGACGGACAGGCCAACAAGGAACCTGATGAAATTCATAAAGGAGAAATGCACAGTCCCACACCCAGGATGGGATAACCTCTTGCAAGGGTACAGGCTGTGACTTCAGCAGAGCTGCTCCCCAACCAGGCAAAGGACCTGGGAGTCCTGGGGGGCACAAAGGTGAAAAAGGAGCCAGCAGGCTCCTGGTAGCAATGAAGGCTAACAGCAGCCTGGACTGTATCAACAGAAGCACGGTCAGAAGATCAAGGGAAGCAGTTATCATCCTTTCTTCAGCACTCCAAGTAGACCATATCTGCAATACTAAATCCAGTTTTGGGTCCCCAGTACAACAGGGATGTTTATAAATGAGCAAGTCCAGCAACGGTGCACAAAGATACAGGAACTGGAGCATTTGTCCTGCGAGGAGGCTTGAGGTAACTGGGCTTGTTTAGTCTGGAGAAGAGCAGGCTTAGGGGGGACCTGACAGCAGCTTTCCAATACCTATGAGAAGGTTACTGAAAAAAACAGAGCCATGCCGTGTTTACCGAGGTGCACGCCAGGCGAATGAGAGAATTAGTATCAACTGAAAGAGGGGGTTCTAATTTGACAAAAGGAAAAAATGTTCAGCCTGACGACAGTCAAACACTGGAACAGGGGCCCTGAGACACTGCCCAGCCTCTGTCCTCAGAGGCTCTCAAGGCCCAACCAGACAAAGCCCTGAACAACCTGGTCTAACCTCAGAGCTGGCCACGCTGTAAGCAGGTTAGACTAGAAACATCCTGAGCTCCCTTCCAGCCCCAACAACTCCCTGATTTTATGTTCACTGCTAAACAGCTCACTATACTGCCACAATTTTTATGAGGGCTAAGAAAAGCTTGAATGCTCATTTATCCTCTACAAGTACAATGAAACAGAGTATTTAACAATACACTTAGCAATTACACACGGCTAGTTGTAACAGCTGGCCAAGGTGACTCGAAATACAGCAGGGCAAGTCACTCGGAATGAAGCAAAGATACTGCCCCAGCAGTAAACCGGGACCCTACCACCTCCGCACTTGCAAACTTTCCGGGCGCTGCCAACAGGCTGCACCCAGAGGCCTCTCCAAACGGTGGAGCCCAGAGGCGCCGCTGAGGGGAAGGGGCCGCCGAGGCGTCCGTCACTCCGGCGCTGCGACAGGGGCCGGATCCCCCTCTGCCCTCGCTCTTCCCGGCCCTCCCCGCCCGCCGCCCCGCGCCGTGGCCCTCCCGCAGCAGCCCCTTCCCCTCCCAGCCCCTCCGCTACCTGTCGCCGGAAACCCCCGCCGCCGCCGCCCAGAGCGGCCTCCCCGGCGCTGCCGCCCACAGCCGGCCCCCCAGCCGGCCCAGCAGCCCCCAGCCCGCCATGCCGCGACCGTTGGCGGAGCCGCCACCAGCTTCCGGTCCCGCCTGGTCCGAAGCTGAAAACCTTCCGTTGCTGCCTCGGAAAGAAGGTTCCGGCCCGCGCTCCCGGCGCGGGGAGGCGGTTAACTCAAAAGTCAACATAAAAACTCCCGAACCAACCCAAAGCCTTGGTCGTGCGTCAGCCTTCCCCCACACCGCTGGCCCCAGCGGCTTCCAAACCGGCCCAGGGGCACAGGTTACCCCTCCAGGTGAAGGCACCTGCCTTTCAGCACTACCTGGGGTTTAACCTCAGCCCTGGCTGGCGGCCCATNAGTTTTAGGTAGTCCTGCAAAGAGCAGGGAGTGGGACTCGATGATCCTTATGGGCCCCTTCCAACTTGAGATATTCTACGATTCTATGAATCACTGAACTGAAGTGGGATGTATTACATACTACAGTTTTTCTTCAGAGTCCAGCAATATTTACAAGAACATTTTCAAGTTCACATACTTTATGTACTAGGGAGTCTTTTTTTATTAATTCCTAGTTTATTATCTTGCCATTGTACAGCAGTGGGACTGGCCAAGTGCTGATTTGGGCTAAACCCTAACTTCTTACAAGGTTCTTAACACCTTGTAATATTTTAAATGCTTTTTAGAGAACTAGTGTACTACATTTACTTATTTACTAGGAGATGTGTTGGATTATTGAGGTAAAAGCAAAAAGGAAAATACTTTATGAGACACAGTCCTGATGTTACTGAATGCAACAACACAACAACAACAATTTCAGCATGAGTTTGGTACTTCAGAAGAGATACTTTCTCACCTGGTTTCCACTCGTTCAGTGGCCATGGCTCATCTTTTAGAGGGCACAGCTTGCTGGCTGTCTGAGCTTTGTATTCCTCCGCAGTTATCTTCTTGAGGAACTGGACATTCTCTTCAGAAAGGTGCTCGTGCCACCACGTTGTACTGTTAACGTGCCTGACTACCAAGCCCAGCTGCCCCCTTTCCAGTGATGGGAAAAAGTTTTAAGTGTCTTATCAGTCCAAACAATGTCTCATAACAAGTATGTTTGTAATGTAATACATACTGCATAATTATACCATTACATTATACAGTCATAAAGACCGAAATTATACTAGCAAGCTATTCAACCACCATTATGCAAACTGGCCACCCCTGACCAACACCACCTAATTATTTGTCGTGCTCCCATCTAACTTTCAAAGTATTCTAAAGTACACCAAAGGGGGGCACACAACAACAAATCAACCAACCACTCCTTCTATGATAAAAAAACCTAGATGCATGAATGAAGAGATAGCAGTGGGTGTTGTTTACTTTAACTTTAGAAAGGCTTTCAACACAATCTCCTGTGGCATCCTTCTATCCAAGCTAGGATGTTATGGCACGGATGGGAGGGCTATCAGGTGGGCAAAAACCTGGCTGGATCATCAGGCTGAAAGTCACGGTTAATGGTTTGCACTCTACTAGAAGGTCAGTTACAAGTACAGTTCCTCAAAAGTCTATTCAGGGTCTTGTCCTGTTTAGTACCTTTATCAGTGACCTGTAAGAGGGGATGAGTGCACCCTTCTTAAGTTTGCAAATAAAACGGAAGGGAGCAGTTGACAATGCTCAAGGGCGTCCCTCTGCCATCAGACGGACAGGCCAACAAGGAACCTGATGAAATTCATAAAGGAGAAATGCACAGTCCCACACCCAGGATGGGATAACCTCTTGCAAGGGTACAGGCTGTGACTTCAGCAGAGCTGCTCCCCAACCAGGCAAAGGACCTGGGAGTCCTGGGGGGCACAAAGGTGAAAAAGGAGCCAGCAGGCTCCTGGTAGCAATGAAGGCTAACAGCAGCCTGGACTGTATCAACAGAAGCACGGTCAGAAGATCAAGGGAAGCAGTTATCATCCTTTCTTCAGCACTCCAAGTAGACCATATCTGCAATACTAAATCCAGTTTTGGGTCCCCAGTACAACAGGGATGTTTATAAATGAGCAAGTCCAGCAACGGTGCACAAAGATACAGGAACTGGAGCATTTGTCCTGCGAGGAGGCTTGAGGTAACTGGGCTTGTTTAGTCTGGAGAAGAGCAGGCTTAGGGGGGACCTGACAGCAGCTTTCCAATACCTATGAGAAGGTTACTGAAAAAAACAGAGCCATGCCGTGTTTACCGAGGTGCACGCCAGGCGAATGAGAGAATTAGTATCAACTGAAAGAGGGGGTTCTAATTTGACAAAAGGAAAAAATGTTCAGCCTGACGACAGTCAAACACTGGAACAGGGGCCCTGAGACACTGCCCAGCCTCTGTCCTCAGAGGCTCTCAAGGCCCAACCAGACAAAGCCCTGAACAACCTGGTCTAACCTCAGAGCTGGCCACGCTGTAAGCAGGTTAGACTAGAAACATCCTGAGCTCCCTTCCAGCCCCAACAACTCCCTGATTTTATGTTCACTGCTAAACAGCTCACTATACTGCCACAATTTTTATGAGGGCTAAGAAAAGCTTGAATGCTCATTTATCCTCTACAAGTACAATGAAACAGAGTATTTAACAATACACTTAGCAATTACACACGGCTAGTTGTAACAGCTGGCCAAGGTGACTCGAAATACAGCAGGGCAAGTCACTCGGAATGAAGCAAAGATACTGCCCCAGCAGTAAACCGGGACCCTACCACCTCCGCACTTGCAAACTTTCCGGGCGCTGCCAACAGGCTGCACCCAGAGGCCTCTCCAAACGGTGGAGCCCAGAGGCGCCGCTGAGGGGAAGGGGCCGCCGAGGCGTCCGTCACTCCGGCGCTGCGACAGGGGCCGGATCCCCCTCTGCCCTCGCTCTTCCCGGCCCTCCCCGCCCGCCGCCCCGCGCCGTGGCCCTCCCGCAGCAGCCCCTTCCCCTCCCAGCCCCTCCGCTACCTGTCGCCGGAAACCCCCGCCGCCGCCGCCCAGAGCGGCCTCCCCGGCGCTGCCGCCCACAGCCGGCCCCCCAGCCGGCCCAGCAGCCCCCAGCCCGCCATGCCGCGACCGTTGGCGGAGCCGCCACCAGCTTCCGGTCCCGCCTGGTCCGAAGCTGAAAACCTTCCGTTGCTGCCTCGGAAAGAAGGTTCCGGCCCGCGCTCCCGGCGCGGGGAGGCGGTTAACTCAAAAGTCAACATAAAAACTCCCGAACCAACCCAAAGCCTTGGTCGTGCGTCAGCCTTCCCCCACACCGCTGGCCCCAGCGGCTTCCAAACCGGCCCAGGGGCACAGGTTACCCCTCCAGGTGAAGGCACCTGCCTTTCAGCACTACCTGGGGTTTAACCTCAGCCCTGGCTGGCGGCCCATTGGGCTTCTCTGTGGCCACAGGCGAGTGCTGCCTGAAGGCCCCGCGGGTCAGGACTGCGGCACTCGTGGCCGATGGGGCTTCTCTGACACGGGGGCAAGACCTCACCCAAGGGGGTGGTGGGAGAGGACGTGCAGAAATAGCCGTGGGCACCCTTTCTCCTGACCCTGCCAGCACTGCCATCCTTCCCGTGCCTCCATTCCAGCTGTGAGCTGGCGAAATCCAACAAATAAGTGTCTACTGGTGGGTGAAATTTATCACTGGCAAGCACCACTTAGGCACACAGGGTTGCAGGACCCTCACATGGATTCAAAAACTTCCCCTATCATGCAGGTGTCGAGTGGATGCATGGGGGGGTTGGGCAGAAACCTCTCTGCTTTATCAAACCGCTGCAGCATGTGGGGCTTAACTGCTTCAGGAGCTCCTTGCGAGTAGGTAGGCCACATAAGGGTAGGAGGGCAATGCTTGTGGCAAATATTATATTTAATGTTGTAGTCAGCAATGTTACTGGTAAAGTTAACACAGGTGAGCCAGGCAGAAGATTCTGGGCAGCCTGGCACAGGGCTGGTACCTCTGCCTCTCTGGCTTCAGTGAGATCTGGCTTTTGTCTGTATTCAGAATTAATTCACCCTTTTTTCTGAGCAGGGCACCAGCACAGCTGACAGTGCAGTAGGTAGGATAGTGAATGGGTACGAACCCAAGATTCCCTTTTGGTTTCAACAGAATTTTAAAGATACATGACCATTCAGTGTGGCCAGCCAAAGTCCGCCATTGCTTCTCATCTTTACCCTGCCTCTCCATTTTCTTCCCCACTGTGGTATGTGTGGGTCTTGCACTCGAGGCTTGTGGCCAGCTAACCAGATCCAAGAGAGGCTGCGGGCACCTCAGAGTGGGTAACAGTGAGCAGAATTTTGTTGTTTGCACCCAAAACTGTGATCCAGAAAACTACCAACAGCTTTCACAGACACACTCCTTTATTTTCTCTGTGGCAAATGGCACTTCCTGTAAATAAAGGGAAAGAGCAACCTGAGAAATGCAACCTCATCCTAGGAGTCCTCCAGCTCATCCTTCCCATGCCAAAAAACGTGAGTGTAAATGTACCTATGTTTTGTGCCTGAAATGTCGATGGTACTTGGGAGTAAAGGGAGTTGGTCTAGTACCTCTTTCACTCTGGAAAGGTTGGAGGTAAGTTTAGGTTTACATAGCAGGTGTGACTGTAAGACCCGTAATCCCAAGTGAGAAAGGTCAATCTGAATAACCAGCTGAGTTCTTTCTGGGAGTAAGCCATGTCCTGTTTGAGCAGCTGAAGAACCAAACTGAAGGAGGCAGCTCTGCTTAACTCGTCAGCAAAGATCTTACTGCAATACAAAAATGAGGCTCACTAAGCCACCCACTGTTCTGTCACAGTATTTGGTGTGTGGGTAAGCCCAAGGGATGTAGTTGAGTGTTGCAGACCTGCAAGGCTCTGTCATACAAATCTGCTCAGAGCAGGGGCCTTCCACCTGTGCATTTTGGAATATCATCTCTGCAACCTGCAGCAAGCCTTGGCTTAAACCTCTGTTCTCCATCCCACTCACCAGGTCTCTAACGGATCAAACTGTAAACCTTTTAGCTGTCATCAGTTGTGTACCTTTGATATTTGGAGACTAAAAGACATGTTTTAAAGCAATACTATTATTATAATTTCATTTTCATTTCATACCTGTAGACTCTTTCATCAAATGCTATAGAAAACTATATTGCTTATCATGGTAAGAACTTTACACAGGTAGGTTTTACCTTAGGGTAATAAGTAATTAGCAGTGTATTAGTGCTTTTTTTGTAATTATTGTAGACTTCGTTTCTCCCACACAACTAAAAATACAACTCGGCTCAGTATCTTGTTCAAGAATTATAGATGTTAATGTATTTTGGGCTAATAGAGGTCATGAATATCTTTGAGTATTCTGGGACTTTGGGGGTTTGAATCGGATTTGAGAGACAGTAATAAAAAGGGAGGCAGGATTGCTGTATGCAGAGAAGATATTTTAGATCATCAATTACCTCAAAAGGACAAGATATAATTTATTTTAAAGGAGTTTTCAGAATTTAAAATGATTCATCAAAAGGCAGTAGAAGTTTAAATTTGCATAAAAAAATCTATGAGAAAAATTGATGGTGGTTCTGCCTAAAGGCAAAATGGCCTTGCTAAAACCCTAAGTAGATAAAGCAGGAGAAAAAATGCCATTTCAGAGATATATTCATATATGTAATGATATTACCCTGCACAAAGCCCATCCTATCTTATTGCACTGAGTAACTTGGTGCAATGAAAATAGCATTCAAAACCTCATTAGAGAGCCTTTACCATATGGCTAGTTTTGTCTTCTGTGCATTCTCCTACACCAGCTCACCACGCTATTACGTGTTTGTTGTTTTACATGCTGGAATCTATATAGATTGAAGGAGATTTCCAGTTGATTTTTCAATATCATGGAGGTGTCTTTTCAAATAGCCTGAGGGCTGCTACAGAACTGCGGATCTATATTACCACTGATAATTTTTTGGTTTTAAGTTGACAACATTTATAATCTGGATTGTGTGAAGTAAACAAAGATCTGCAGCAACTGTGATTCTCTTGAGACACTTACATAGACCACCTACTTACATGAAAATGACTGATGGATTTATATAGCTCAGCGTACAGTAACCATTGAACAACCACGTGTTGATGTCTGCATTTTATGTGATGCTACATTATAGAAGCACCTTGTTAACACCTTTGCTAATGAAGAGCTGTAACTGCCCAATGCCACGTAACCATGAACACTTCAAAAATCAGTTTAGCCAAAGATCATACGTACCAGAAGAACAATTTATCTGATTCCTAATTTTTCTTGCTGAAAGCTTGCTTTTACTTCCCTTCAGTCTGGCAAATAATAAAGAAAAGGGTTAACCCCTCCTCAGCTGTACATTACATCCCTAAATCCATGCCCAGGGCAAAGTAATACTCTTCATGTGGCGAGAGCACCATCATGCCTCTGAGGATCTCAAATCACTTTTCAAATATTAAAGTCCCCCAGTAGCATTGTGAGATATTTGTGAATACATGGAAGTGACCTTCATTTTAGGAAACTGAGGTACAGAAAAGTTAAACAACGTGCCCAAGATTACAAAATAAGATACTGGAGGAGCAAAGAGCATGGAGTCATTGATTTTTCAGTCATGTGCTTTAACAGCTAGAAAATGCTCCTTCCAAGAATAGGGAAGGAGAGGAAAAAAGGGAGAAATGGGAATAAGAAACTAGAGATGTTGTAGATAAGAATTAAGATACATTGGCAGAGTGGTGTATGAGATATAAGGGAAAATCACAGTAGCTTCCGGCTGAAATACATCCACAGAGGGAGAGATATGCAGCCTGCTGGGGTAAGCTCTCACATGAACAGTCAGCCATTAAATGGAAATGTGGATTTGAGATCTATCAGTCGGGACACCTTCAGACAATTTATACCTATGACCAAGTAATACTGGCTGCTGTTCAATCCGATCAACTGAAGGAATCTTTACTAGCAAGCGTGAATGATTGCGCTGCAGGATATAGATGGAGCAGAACTGAAAGTGCTGGAGAGACAGCCCCATGCATCTTGGCTATCCCACTGCCTTCATTTTAGGGTACAAAATCATCAATCAAAGCTGATCCCACGGAAGTTACTTCTAAAGGAGAATCAGGGAGCTAGAGTTCTACATTACCTGCAAACTCATTTAAAAATACATATTTCTAAAACCAAAACCCCATGCTCACAGGTGAGATTTTCCAAAATATTCAGCACTGGCCCTAAACAGCTTCTTCTGGAACTAGAAACAAGAATGTTTTCAATTCAGTGTGGGAGCACAACTCGTCCAAAGCCATGCCCTTCAGACAATCCCACACAGATTATTTTTGGTCAAATTTTATCCTTAACTTCTAAAAGTCACATCTTTCAGTATTGTCTTTTAGCAAAGGAAGAAGCCAAAATTCAAACACTAAGAATAACAATGATCTAATTTCATCATTTATATACTTGAATGAATGGGAAGATCAATCCACTGCCAATCTGTCCTTGTGTGTCCTCTTTAAAAAAAAAAAAAAAATAAAAAAGGTGGCTCGAATATTCTGTTGGTACAAAACCAGTTTTTCTATCACACACAAGTGATCTGTGTGTGCATGAAGTTACAAATCACTGGTTGTCACAAAATCAGGCTGTGCAAAATTTCTTTCGGAAAATGTGTCACGCCAAGTTGGATATTGGGTGTGAGATTAAAAAATACAAATGAAACAAAAGAGATAAGAGATTATAAATTTGGGTAGCCAAAATACAACTCGTTCGAAAGACAGTCAGATCGTTTGGATTAAGTGGGCATATTTTAAGACATGCAATCCTGATGGATCATGCCCTGCAAGCCAGATCTGTTTACAGCTACGGTCTGAACCCTTCATAACAGCTGGATGTGTCAGGCTTTTGAAAAATTGCTACTCAGGCACAGACTGAATGGGCATGTTTGGGTGCCCATGTTATAAGCTGCTAACATTAGAAATGCCCATGCCTCAGGCCAGGTATCTCTTGAAACACTTTACCCTTTTCTTGGAATATGGAAATTGAAAGCAGGCAGCCTTGTGGCAGAGAGAGAAATAAAGACAACAACTGCAAAACTGTGTTGTTTTTATTTTAAACATGCAAAATACAGTTCATGCATCTGCCATTTTGAAAAATCTCTCAGTTCATAGCAGATTAAACCAAAGACATTTTGGCTATCGACTCTCAATAAATATTTCAAAATGCTTTACAGTGTAAAGATAAGAAATTTAGCAAAATTTCAACAAACCTGTATAAAAAACAGATACAGATAACTTTTTATTTCAAGGCGACATGCTGTAATGTAAAGAGTTCACTTTTTTTTTCCTGGATGTTTTTTTGTCATAAAAAGTTTTCAACAATACAACCGTTTAACAGATTTAAGCCTTTAGGCTACACATGCAAAAAAAATGGTTATTTTAGTTAAAAATCACCAAAACGTGCTATTTTTTTGTTTCATTTTTAAGTACAGTAGTTGTAGACAGTAGCGTTTTTCTTTCTTAATTTTGTAAAAGAGTGCAGGCAGGTTCATGGAGCTAGTGTCCTGGAAGACTCATACTCTGACATACATTTTGGTTTTATCCCTTTGCCATTGTAATAGTCCACGACTTGGTTTGGAACTTCAGCCAAAACGCTTTTTGCTAGAGCAGCTGGGGATGCCTGCAGGAAATGGTAGAAAACACAAGTGTTAACCTATCTCTCTGCTAGAAGTGCCATGGGTTTTAGAGGCGCTGGTGCCACGAGATCAAGGTAGGAAGTATGGTACAGAAATGGAAGGCAAAAAAGACTCAGAGTGGCACTATTGCTGGAAACTCATTTTGTGAGTCAGTTTGGGCTTGTAGCTGTAGCTCCTGAAAGTACACTAAAGCCAAAAGCGTTCTGCATACTTTTCAGGTCCCTTTGGACTATTTTAAGTTCAAGGTAACTGAACCTCCCTGCAATCTGGGAGAGCACCATATTGCAGAGCACCATATCACAAAGAAAAGAGCTACAAAGACTTCATTCCCTGCAGAGCTTCAAGTTGAACATGAATGGACAGCACTGTAAAAGGGAGGCCTTCATCACTATTCTGCTCTTCAGGATCTGGCATGGTGTTTTAATGGCTGGGGAAGTTTTTAATTCAATAAAAAATACTTTGTTTTCATTGGAATTAAACCATAGTCATGAGACAGCTTCAATCCTAGACTTTGTAGAGGCTTTAAAGCTCTTCCTGCAACGTATAAATGGTGGGTGTCAACCAGACTTAAGAAGTGATGACCCTGAAATGTAGAGATAGATATAGAGATGGCCACTGGCTTTCACCCCAGGCAGGGAGGAGGGCTACCCCTCAGTGCAATGAGAAACCATGCCCTCCATCGACAACACACAGTTGCTGCCTCACACCCTGACAATGCTTCATTTTAAACAGCGGGGCCTGTGGATGCTTTGTGGGCAACTGTTACCTGCATGTGCTGCAGGGATGTTCCTCAGCCCCTGAATTCAGCAGTGACAAAACTGGACTCCTGTTCTCCCATGCAGCCCAATAGCACCCTCCTGCCCCGTGTTTTGGATTTGCTTGTTTCTAAGTATTTGGGTAGAGCTGATTCCAAGCCCCCCGGAGCCAGCCTGCCTGACCATGTTGCCTCTGAGCCCACCACAAAAATGCAGTAAAAATGCAAATGCTTAAACGTCGGTTGGCGAGGATTAAGCTAATGTGTTTATCTCCAGATAGAGCACACATGGATCACACACAGGAGCTCAGGTGATGCACGGGAACTCCTCAACCGGTGGTTGGGTCACATGTCTCCTGCACACCAAGTACTTTTTCCCACACTAACAAACACTTCCCTCCTCACCGTCTGTAATATTGCCAGTCAGTTTCAAAACTACCATGTCACAAAGTAGTTGTATTAACTGTTTATTGCCCTACTCTATTTCATGGGGTGGGATCCTTATCCTTCCAGAGTCTTAAAATTAGGCTTATATAGGATGTAAATGGTAACCTATTCATAGGCAAGCTAATCCAGGGGTGCAGCAAGTCCCTGGGCTGTTATAAATTCCAGTATCAAATGTTACAATACTACAAATACAAAGGTAATGCTCACAAAACTAGAAGCAAAACTGTTTTCTGTATTTTGGTATTTTGAGTCACATATGTGATTAGTAACGAATAAAATGAACCACTATTTCCCTACTGTGACATTTATACCAAAATATTTGTGCAGGCAAAAAAGCCTGGAACATTTCTGCATGAACAAACTGGCAAAGCAGAGCCCATACTTCGGCGTGACAGCGCAGCAACTGTTCTCAGGTGTTACACAGTAACAGAACCCATTTATTTTAATCCTTCAAAGTGAAATGCATGGTTTTCCACAGTTGCCCTGTTCTTGCCTAAACCTGTTTTCACTGAAATCAGCAGAAAATACCCCTTGGAGTCAGGCAAATGGCTGATTTCTATGTTGCTACTGAGAATTACTGTTTTTTTTTAATCTCCTTCCCAGTGTGCCAAAGCTGGCACCTTAGCCTGCCTCTGTGCCATCTTACCAAAAATACAACCCTACATAAAGGGTAAAAACAGGGAGTGGGGGAAGAATCCTGGACCATCGCTGCACACACAAGCCCTAGCAATCAGGAAACTTCACTCTGCTATATCTTTAAAAATGCTGGGCAGGAGCACTTGCCACCAGCTCCTCTGGATCACGTGTAACCTGCATGTCTGAACACTGGGCCAACACTCATCCCTCTGCATCATCCTCCCGTTGCCACTTCTCTCTCTTCTGATGCCACATCCATTCTTCCTGAACAAAGGGTCAGCCTTTCAGAACAGGCTCTGTCAGGGCTCAGATGCATGGCTCAATCACCGACACTTGAGGAGTCAGCTGAGCCCAGTGTGCTTGTGAAGTAAAAAGCCTTTCACTGAGGTTTAAGCTGACACATTTACTGTGCCCACAGGCTCACAGGCAACGTGTGGCCCCACACAGAGTTGCCCTGGGGTAGCTGGCTTGACTCTGTGCTTCAGTCTGAACATGGACAACTGTTGCTTTACAGAGTTTCATCATGCTGGTGATGTCTGTTGGTCCTGGGGCTCTTTCTAGCAGGGAGCATCCCAAAACCAGGGTTAGGGGTGACTTCCTGTCTGACGGTTTGGGCCACCTGTACCTTATGTACTTTTGGGGTGGTAAAGCACTCTCACTTCTAGACCAGATGGTGCAAAGCAGTATTTATATAAGTAAGAATCAGACCCAGTAACTTTTGAGCTGAAAACCAGCCCCAGTTCAGCAGTGCTGTGTAAGGGTTACCTTTGCTGGGTTTTAACACAGATGGTACATTAATGTTTTACTGTAACGTTCTCTCCACTCTTTAACTGCTATGCTTAAAGAGCATCCTAGCAATAAACACCTCAAGATGAATAGTTCTCAGCTGATGGCTAATACACAACAGCATATCAGCCAGCAGCAGGAAAATAATCCCCTATGATGGTAATTGGTGTATATTACAAATGACTGTTGATTCAGTTCTATAGCTTCACCATGCTTAATCTTTAATTACAATACATAGTGCAAAACATCCCTCCTCGCAGTGGTTAAGAGCTGTGCTTTCTACACTCATTTGTGATATGTGTTATTAAGTCACAGTTGTTAGCCTTTATGATTAAATACAATGCAGAATGGAATACAATCTACCTGTAGCATCAGATTTGTGCGCAGTAAATATATAATGCATCCTAAAGACAGACAATTTCAGCTGTTAAAATATGACTGTGAATGGATTGAGACAGGTGATTTTCTTCAACTACATTTCAGTGACTGTGAGCATCACTGTTCTACAGTTTCAGGTGAAGGGCAGTCACATTGCTGGAGTGGTGATAATTACAGAGAGAAGAAATTCACTTGGGTTCAGGGAAAATATTTTCCCTTTGTTATGTTCCCCTGTAGTGAATTGGACATGTCACCCACTATACAATGGGACATTTTTTTAAACAGTAATGGTTACTTTGATTTTATCAAGCCTCTGCAAATACAGGATTTGCCAAGAATCACTGCAATTATTATTTTATAGCTTCAAAGATATTCCTTAAAGAAAGAGTCAAAAAGGTAAGATACTTTACTGAAGTACTCCCAATACACTACATCATGTAGTAGATTAAAACCCTATAATAAAGCTTTCTTTCTGCCTCGGGTCTTGAGCCAGTAAAATACTAAAGTGGGTAAGATGTTTTAGGTATGTGAATAACTGTAACTAATTGAAATTTGTTAAATGCCTGTTTGAGTGCCATGCAGGATTAGAACCTTCTGTGAAGTCAAACTTATAAAATGGATTCACTTTATAGATTATTTTTACAACTTCCTTCTCCCTCCTTTCAATTTTCTCACAGGGGCAGCTTTTGGATATATTATTTTTGATCTCTTTGGATAGATATGAGATTTTGAGTTCCAGGCTGACCTGAGAATTGAAGTAATGAAAAAAAAATTTTTTGGGTTGACTCCAAAGGAATTTTGGTTTACTGTTCCAGCAAAACAAAAAATAATTGTTCACAAATAACATTTTCTTCCCTCATTCCATCAGTAGTAAGGGTAATATGGATTTAGGCATAAATAAATACTTGATTTATCAGAAAAATCTATAAACGTTATACAACATTTTGTAGTCTTTCTAAAAAGATCCTTCAACTTTTTTTCTACTTAATAGTTGAACATCCTAAATACCAAAACTAAACACAAGGTATGTTAACAAAAGGGACATGATTTTTATACTAAATACATCTTTTGTTTAAAGCTGTCAAATGTATATGCTGATTTATGGTAATTCTTGTGTGTGATCAGAACTGATCTGGCAAAAATCTCCCAAATGGGGCAATCCACATTTTTCTGTGGGATAAAAATAAGTTTGATTCAAAACATCACACTCATTTCTACCACGAAAAATTATTTCACCAGTTGATGCAAAAGGCATGGTCTTCTGTTTGTGCTGAGGATAAGTAAGCAAGATAGCTGTGAATGTCACTTTGTTCAGACAGAGAGATTATTTGGGATATGACAATAAAGAAATTTAACCAGAAGTGGCTATTGTTATGGGCACTCATCCATTATACTGACATTTGTTGAAATGCTGAAAGATCACAATAAACAGACTAAATATCAAGTTGCATAAGATATATTGACTTATCTGATATAACAAATATATTATCTATCTCTGTATCTCTCTTATCTCTGCTACAGAGAGAAAGGGGGAGAAAAATATCACTATTTAACAAAAGCAGTAAATTTTTAAGATTGCTATCCTCTCCCAGTACTGGGGAAGTTAATCTAAAACAGCTATAAATAATACATGCTTGTCATTTGACCAATGCTAGCAATTAAAATCACACATAGAATCACTCACAAGTTAACACCAGAGGCACAATATATTCAGTGCCCAGAACTGCAACTGTCAGTGTTAATCTATTCAATCAAGGATGATTTCAGCTTTGTTATAAAATCACAAAATGAAACTAAAAATAACAAATGCAGCTGGCTTTGCCAGTTCCTTGCAGAAACATATTTTCAACTAATTGAAAGTAGGTCTAGCACTAGCCCATAAATAACTTGCCTCTCGACACTTTTACAACAGACTACAGTGCAGCACTACACACTTGTGATTATCTGATGAAGGAGAATCACAAGCTATGAGCAGGTTGTCCTCATACTTTGTTGCAGCAGATACTTAATAGGTGACTGAGTGGCACCATCAACATAGAAATGTATGTATCTACAATTTAGTGGCAAATCTGCAGTCATTTGGCATGGTATCACCAAGCTAATAGCACAAGGTGAGTTTTACACCATATGAGGACCCATTTACATAAAGGTAAAGGGAAAAGAGGAACAAGTCTGTTTCTCTTGCTCTTCAGTAGAGTTTGTGAAAGTAAGAAGCGCATCTAGTTCTAAGACAAACACGGCAAAATTGTATTTTGAAGTGAGAAAAAAGAACAACTCCTGAGAAGAGGAAAAGAAAATTAAGGTAATTTGGAAGTAGCAAAACGAAAGAAAGTCTCCTGTGGTAACAAAAAGCCTAGAAAAACTAAAGGAATGTAAGCACTGCAAACCCATATGCAGACCAAAACCAACGCGGAGTTGAAAACGTCTGTGTGACAAATCCAGATCTAAGGATCACTAGCGTATGAGAGCAGATGGGAAAAGGCAATCTCATGAGGAGAATGAGTTAGTTACACTGTGGGGTAAAGAAATTTTCAAATCAAACACCAACGATATCCTTCCTAGACACCGAGGTGAGCAAAAAAACCAGTCTGGAGAACCACTTAAATACAACAGAAGGAATGAAGGGAAGGGAGGGATAGAAAGATGGAAAAACAGAGGGAAAGGGATGTGATCAGCATTGCAGAGGAAAACAATGGCCATTCCATGCCTCTGTGTGGAGGAAAAGAGCCCTGAAAAACCTGGCTGTACGTGGGAAAGCTCCTTCTGTCGGTGAACACTGTCTCTACCCAGTTGCTGAAAAAGTCCCTGGGACAGATGCTGCAATGCAGGGCAGGTGACTAAGGAGAAAAGTACATGGCCAAGGGATTATTTCAAATTTGGCAATTTAATGCTGGGTCTCTCCCTTCCTCTCCTACAGAGTGTCTCCTACACACGCTGGGCTCAGACAGGAACAGCTGGCTGAGGGCACAGGGAAGCTCTTAGTAACAGCACTTCCTTGGATTTGTTCTTGTACAGAATTTGGGTAAAGAGTTTGGAGGCAACCAGGATGCTGTGGATGGACAGTCCTGCCTTTGAGAACTTAGGGACCTAAATTTCAATAAGGAAACAGCCTCCTGGGGAACGCTGTGAGTACAAATCCACAGCCATTTCAGCTGCCTGTGGAAATGAAGGGATGGAAAGCAGAATACAGTATTCCTAATAGAACAGATGCAAAGAGAATGGAAAAGGGACACCAGGAAAACTAAGTCAGGGAGGGCAACCAAACTAAAATCAGGAAGAAAATGGAGGTAAGGACTGGCACCACAAGAAGCATATGGATTCTGCCCCATCTCTTCTTTTTCCACCCTCACCATCTCACTAATGGAGCACATTTCATTCTGTATTCATTTTTTTCTCAATTTCTGACACAATAATGCCATAGGTTTACTAAACACTTCATGCCCATCCAAAGTTAGGCCCAGCCCCAGGGACTGTTCACCATTATATGTCATGTACATTCACCCTTCTGTGGAATGGATGGAAAAATCAGCTTACATGTTTGAAGTTCCTAAATGGCACAAACTGGACAATGTCTCGAAGCACAGGCTCGCCTTTGGGAGACCTCAGGAACCCATAATCGCCATCCAGCATCTGCATGTCACTAAAATCGGCCTTTCCCACCCCGACGATGATGACTGACATGGGAAGGTGAGAGGCATGGACAATGGCCTCTCTGGTGTCAGCCATGTCTGTGATGACGCCATCCGTCAGAATCAGCAAGATGAAATATTGCTGAAGTTGTTGGACAAGAAATGAAAAATTATATCATTAGTTAATCTTTCAAAGTTGCTTGCCCTTTTCCAGTGTAAAAGTGTTTCTGGTAACTCACTCATGGACCTTTTTAAATAGAAAAGAGCATTTATAGTGACTGGAAGGTTAAGTGCGTTTCCCATCCAAACCTCCTCAGAGACTAATTTCTCCCCTTCTGGAGTTTAGCTGTAGTTCAGGTAATTTCCAGGAGCTGGCGGAAGCCAAGGGATGCATGGTGTAGAAAAGGGGGTTTCTAGCTGCTAGGGCCGGGAGAGTCAGGACTTTGGCTGGGAAGTCTGGAATAGTCCTGAGATCCTCACTAGACCTATTTTCCATCTGCTGCACAATCACTTCTGCTGACAGTTTCTGATTAAGTTTTTTTTTTTCCCTTTGGGAACCAGTGGGAGGCAGGGAGGAATGGGGTATTGAAGCATTACAAGCCTGTAGCAGAGCTGTCAGGGAGGTTATGACAGCACTTTGCAGAGGAGCTTTGCTAACAGGCAAGTGGGATGGGTGCAGCCATCTGCAAACTGGAGGGTGACCCACTGCTGCCCGTGGGAGAAGCACCACACCATGGCAGATCTACTGCATTCTGCAGAGTAATGGGGTCCCTGAGAAGAGCAGAGGCATGTGCAGGGAGGAATATATCCATCTTCAAACACTTCATACAGAGCCCTGAAGAGAGGTTTTCTCATTCTCTAAAGGAGAGCAAGCAATTTTGTGTGCTTGTCATTTGCTTCCCAAAACTCCAAAGCCCACTGAACTGGGATCATGGGCTATGACGTATCTTCACTTGGTAAGGGGTAAGAGTGACTCTCACTTGGATCCTTTATGAATTGTTAGGCAGCTGGAGTCATTTAACAAACATAAATTAATAGGAAAAATG
>VYZW01013407.1:0-12701 GCA_013401315.1 Balaeniceps rex
ATGAGTTCCCGGGAAAAATAATGAATATGTAGATCATTTAGAATCATAGAATGCTTTGGGTTGGAAGGGACCGGAAACCTAATGAATATGTATGTATAATTTGTATATAAGCTATGCAATTAACCCTATTTGGCGCACACATTAGGAGGAGCGATCCCCTGTGCACCCAGCGCTGCAATAAAGAATACCTGCTTAATAGTCAGACCCGACTATTGAGTTCTGATTTTCGGCTTTTCACGGCATCACTATTAAGCAGGCATCCTTTATTACAGCACTGGGGATTGTTCCNTACAGCACTGGGGATTGTTCCACCATGAGTGCTCCAGTGATTTGGTAAACTTTCAAAGATTATATGCTATAAAGTCATACATAGTCATAGGATTTCCGAGAATTCATCTACATAAGCATGAGATTTCCTGGAACTCATTAACATATGCAAATGTGCAATCTGCATGCATAGTTGTCCTCTTTGGTGGTCTTCGGGGGTCCTCCAGTGGTCTCCGATGGTCTTCCTCACCTGTCCGCTGGTTGAACTTTGGGTCTCCTTTGCCCATATATAGTCATTGAATTGGCTCATCAGTCCTTTGGCCTCGGACTGTTACAAGGGGTTGGTTTAAACTAGTTCCTCGAGTGCTTATCTCGGCACTGATGTCCTGAGTCTATGTTATCAGTGATTTTACATAGGAAGCCTAACGAGCTTATTCAAAGTCTGATTTAATCCTGTCAGGCAAGAAGTTGCATTCTTTGAAATATCTATCCTAGTTATCAACTCTGCTCAGCAAATACCTAAAGCTATCCTTGCAGGGGAAGAAAACACAAGAGAACAAGGATGCTCACAGTAAGGTCTGAGACAGGGATTGTCAGGGGTTTAGCCCTTTCACCAGGACCCCCCCTTCCCAGGCAGGTACACCCCCCGGCCGTCTTCCCCTCCTTCAGGCCAGCACCTCACCTACCTGCTGCGGCTGAGCTGTCGCTATCTGGAAGAGAGACAGCGCAGTCAAGAGGTTGCCCGAGGTATTTGGGGAGGGAAGCATGAAGCCTGCAGGGCTTCAGGCCATGCTGCCAAAGCAGGGCTGCCTGCAGGATTCCCCATTGCCTGTGAGCAGACATGGGAGAGCTGCCCTCTGCATCTCTAGCAGCTTGCAAGCCTGGCCCCAACACCCTGCCAAAAGCTTTAAGGGAAAGGAAGGGGAGAAAAAAAGAAAAAATTAAAAAGAAAAAAATATTACTTGAACCACAGCCCACACAAAAGCCTCACTGAGTCCAGCCAGAAACTCCCCCACCACAACTGCCACTGCCCAGGAAGTGGGCAGGCAGGGAACAGAGCACCACAGCACACCATGACTGCATCAAGCCCTGCAGGAGACCCTGGAGATGGACATGGGGCAAGCCTGGCAGGCAGCAACCACAGGGATGGCTGCCTGCAGCAAGATGGTGAGTGGCTTCCTGGGAGGAGATAGCTGGCCGTTGCCAGCCCCCGTTGCCCCAGCCTCAGTGGCTGGAGGCTTTGGAACAGCTTCTGCAAGAAAGCAAAAGAAAGGCTTGGAGGTAAGTGGAAAATATGATAAAGTATCTAACAGGTTTACCAAAGATAGAGCATGCCAGCCTAACCTGATAGCCTTCTTTGATAAGTGATATTCTAGACAAAAGAAAATGTGGTAGATTTTATTTCTCCCGCCTTCAGTGAAGCATTTGATGTGGTGCCACATGGGAAACTGCTAGCCAGGCTGAAGACCATGTGATTAAAAGCCTATGGCTGTTAGCAAGCTGGCTGCAGGTGGGAAGTGCCCTGCACTGGTGTGTGGTTACCGAGGCATGCAAGCCTGTGTGCTGTTTCTATTAGTCACCTTGACACAAAGTGTAGGAAATGCCATCGAAACAGAAAAGGAACAGGATGTTGGACAGAAAAACCCCAGTGACCTCAGAGAGCAGCAATGGGCAAGAATTCAGCTATGTGGAGTGATAGTCACACCTGAGGGTTAACAGGAATTTCTACTCATCACTGGAAACCACCAATGCAAGAAAGGCCTTCGAGGACAAACTGAGAATGGGCAGATGGGGATGCGTCAGGCAGGAGACCGTGTGCCCAGCCAGGACGGCCACATTGCCCCACTGGCAGAGCACAGCCTTCAGGAGGTGTCCCCTGCACTGCCCTTTCTGCAGTTCTTGGCACTTGGCAGTGGGGTGCTTGCTGCAAGCCTGTACCTCTGCAGCTCCTACTGAATTTAGCTATTGCTTTTGGGGATGAAGCATCTGGCTGGGATACTAGGAGTTGGCTATTTGCCCTTGACCATACATCCCCCAGCCATGCTACTGTTGCTTCTGCAAGACCAAGGACAAAATAGTTCCTAGAAACCAATCTTCCCCATGCAGGGAGAGACAAGCGCAGAAATGGGGGAGAGCGGGACCCCAAGACCAGTGCTGCCACAAGTCACGTGCCAGGCAGGGCTAACCCATGCAAATGCTGCATTTCCAAAAGAGACACAAAGCCTCAACTGCTGCTCCTCGCCCCATCCCTGCAGCCCCGCAGCTGGGTGCAGCCTGAGCACATTCGCATGCTCCTTACCAGAAAGCAGCTGTTTCCCCAAAAGGAGGGTGGTCTGGAAACTTGCCAGCACCCGTCGCCCATGCAGGTCCTGCACCAGCTGGAAATTGTTCTGCAGAGGTTTGCTGTCATTGTTCCTCAGGCTTGTCACCAGCACTGACATCTGGAAGGAGAGCAGCATGAGCAGAGCAGGGTGTGTCCCACCTTTGGGAGCCAGGCGAGCCCCAGGGGACCAACATGTGTGGTGCATGCTTGTGGGGAGAGGCTGGGCAAGACTGAGCATGGAGCTCATTGCCATGATGGACCTGGTCATGACAGAGCAGCATGGTCTGGTTGAAGACCATCCACTTTACCATCTGGTAGCAGGAAGGGGTGGTCAGAGAGCCATTGTTAGTGGAAGTAGAGTTTTGGGTTGGGAGGCAGCAGGCCTGCAATGTTGAATCCAGGCACCAAAACTTCCTTGCCTGGGAGAAGAAACACTGTGGGAGAAAGTGGGGCAACCCCTCAGGGGACAACAGGCAGGACCAGCATGGAGATCATGGGAACAGACCTGACCTGGAGCATCCCCCTCAGCCCAGCTTGGCACCACATGTGCCGGGGTCCACCCTGCTGCACCCAGTGTCCTGGAGAAAGGGCAGTAGGTTTGCCCTAGAGGCAGGGGGAAGCACGTGCGAGCAGGGGGCACCTTGGAAAGCTGTTTCTGTACAAGCTGTGCAATGCTCCCCTTCTCACATACACATGGCAAACACCTGCTGCAGCCTCTCTGCCGTGCAGCGGGTTTCTCTCTCTGCTGGGCTGCAGCCCCTGAGACAAGTACTAGGTGGGACAGGGCCTTACCTTCTCTTTGGATTTTGCACAGATGCTCAAGTATTTCCTGATAGTATGGGTTCTCCCTTGGCCCAACCTGCAACACAGAAACCCCACAGAAATGACAAGAGCAGGGGCTGAATGGAGACCAGGTGGTGATGGCAGTGCCAGCAGGGAAGAACTGCTCCCTGTGAGGGGCACCCTGTCCCAGTGACCCCTTCCTCCCATCAGGGCTGCCCTGCCCTCTGGTACTGCCCTCTCTCTCCCCAGGTATGTTTGCACCTTTGCCTGTCCCCAAAACTGTGCCTGACTCTGCCCCCCCGGTCCCACTCCCCTCCAGCACTGTTCCTACCCCTTCTTGCCCAGGGCTGAGCGATGGGACTCACCTCCAGGAAGGCTCCCAGTATGGCCAGGCCATCCGGGTGGACCATTGCCTCCTTAAAGCTGTCATACTTAGTGCTGTAGTGGATCTGGAAGGGAAACATGCAACCCTGATGCAGGATGGGCACCTCCAGGAGGTGCTCACCCCCCCACGGGGCTCTAGCCTGCTGGAGCAAGGGCTGGGAGAGACATGCACCCGTGCTGAGCACCCCTCCTAGGAAGGGAATATGCTGGTGGGACTGAGAAAGTGTGCCACTGAAAAGCAGTAAGTGTGAAGGGCTGCCCACAGGAACTTCCCTGGTCACAGATAGCAAACCAGTACTCTTCCCTAGATACCGGGGGGTCATACCACAGAGACGGGTTCGGTTTGAGGACAGCACTAGTGAAGGAGGAATAAAACCAGATGGGATCTGCAGAGCAGGAAGACAGTGCGTACAGAGTAAACAGTCCCTGCAGCTCCCAAAGCAGGCTGCTCATGGCTGCCTGGGGAGCTGGCTCCCCCAGCCTGAGGACTGCTGTGGCTCCTGCTCCATCAGCCCAGGACTGGGCTGCAGCACAGGGACAGGCTGCACTGCTCACACATGGCCAGCCCCAGCCCACCTGCAGGCAGAGCGTCCTGTCTCCTCCTCGCCTCTGCACCGCAGGCTGTGGCATGAGTTTGGCTCTTGTTTTGGGCACTTGGCACCAAAGCATGGGCTCCTACACTGAACTCTGCTGCTGCAGAGATGCCCAGGGAGCAGGGATCCTGGCCAAGTGGTTACAGCATTCATCCAGTGACAACCAGGACCACAGCCTAGGAGCAGGACAGCACTCCAGCACCAGGAGAGGAAAGGCTGCATCCACCACCACAAGGGCTCCTTACTTCACAGCAAAGTGGTGCCCGTTGACGGTGTGCTCCAAGCCAGGTCCCAACAGGGAGCCCCAGTGCAGGTGCAGCTGCACAGCTTGGTACTGCTGGGCATAGCCACTGGTGATGGCCAGTGACTCGGGCAGCTCAAGGACAACTGCAAGGGCAGAAGGAAGAGGTCAGCCAGTAAAACACAAAGCCCAGTCCATCCCACAGGTACACAGAGATGTCTCAAGGGAAAGAGTCACCCTGGGCTTGCGGAAATTTGCCACAAACAAGTTTGCTTCCATATTTAATGAGGCTATGGGTGGGTCAACATCCAGAGCTGTGCCAATGCAACAGGCTTCAACTTTCTGCTTCAGGTAGTGAGACACCCTGGTAAATACATCAGCTTCAAAAATAGCTGCTATGAAAATGCTGGAAAAAGCGAACAGCCCAAGCCAGATGTTATCCAACAATTTATTCAGTAAGTGAGAATAATATAAAGAGACTGTGGACAAAATTCATGGAGAAAGATATTGAGAGCAGCCCTGTGGAGAAGGACTTGGGGGTACTGGTGGAAGAAAAGCTGGACATGAGCCAGCAATGTGCGCTTGCAGCCCAGAAGGCCAACCGTATCCTGGGCTGCATCAAAAGAAGCGTGGCCAGCAGGTCGAGGGAGGTGATTCTGCCCCTCTACTCGGCTCTGGTGAGACCCCACCTGGAGTACTGCGTCCAGCTCTGGAGCCCTCAGCACAAGAAGGACATGGAGCTGTTGGAGCGGGTCCAGAGGAGGGCCACAAAAATGATCCGAGGGCTGGAGCACCTCTCCTACAAGGACAGGCTGAGAGAGTTGGGGCTGTTCAGCCTGGAGAAGAGAAGGCTGCGGGGAGACCTTATTGCGGCCTTTCAGTACTTAAAGGGGGCCTATAGGAAAGATGGGGACAGTCTTTTTAGCAAGGCCTGTTGTGACAGGACAAGGGGTAATGGTTTTAAACTAAAGGAGGGGAGATTTAGGCTAGATATAAGGAAGAAATTTTTTACAATGAGGGTGGTGAAGCACTGGAACAGGTTGCCCAGAGAGGTAGTGGAGGCCCCATCCCTAGAAACATTCAAGGTCAGGTTGGACGGGGCTCTGAGCAACCTGATCTAGTTGATGATGTCCCTGCTCACTGCAGGGGGGTTGGACTAGATGACCTCTAAAGGTCCCTTCCAACCCAAAGCATTCTATGATTCTATGACATTGGCAGAGTGGTGAAAGCAGGACAGTCAGGGACAGAGAGCTGCAGCACTTGGCAAGCTGGACCATTCAAACAAAGTGGCCTGTGAGTGTCTGACCAGCACTGGAGCTGGTGACACAGAAGCATTAAATCTTCTGAAAGCATTTAGAGCTAAAACTTTGCCTCTTTGGGTACAGTAAATACATACTTGGTTTTGCCTTTTACTTTAATGTGGTTTAGCCAGGTATCTTGGACTCATACAGCAGTGTGGCTGATCTAAAAGCCAGACATGCAGCAAAAATATCAGGAGCATCCCTGGACCCCGAGAAAGGCTATCCTATCCTTCTAAGCACCTTTTCCTCATTTTTAAAAATCAACTCTTTTCCTACCTCCTCCTTTATAGGTGAAGCATCTCTTAGTCACATCACAGAGCTAGGACACAGATTTGGGATTAACAACCTAACAGGGCTGTGACGAGCCATTTGTCCTCTGTGGCGTTCCCTGCCACTGGGCTCAGAGATACAAAACTCAAATACCAGAAGCAGGAGACTGCTCCCTCCCTGGGAATTTATCTGCTTTCACATTTCTTTTGTATATCTAAATCAATACATTCCTTCTACTAGTTACTAGAGTAATTTTCAGGCCCTTGCTTATACAGTGTATATACTTTATATTACAAAAAGGAGTAACTGTACAAATATCTTAGTAGACTTGCAACTTTTTATTTATGGCTTTTCATAAAGCAGACTGGCAGTTGCCAGAATAAAAAAAGGCATCTTATAAGCATGCGAGAAACTACCCCCCCCCCCCCAATGAAAATGCTCTGACTGCTTTTCTGAACATCAAGCAACACCAGATGCCAGGGTGACTAAAATAGCAACTAGTTTAACTCTGCAGGCATGCTAGGGCAGGAGGCAATAATATAAAGCTCTGTGCATGCACTGTGTGGCTGATCTGACCATGCACAGCAAGTCTAACCTGTTGAGTTTGCTGTATACACAGGTCAGCTCCATCTTGCTAGCTACCAGGGCAAGGAGGTGCCTTATCACACCGTCAGTGAGTTTAAGTCCCTGTCTCCGACAGCTTTTCTTAGCTCAGGGACTGGCAGACACCAGCACACACAAAACACTCAACATGCTTCCAGAAAGAGCCAGTAGCAACCAGGACCACCATCCCCAGCTGTGGGGTGGTGAGTGGGAAGGAGATGGGTTTTTCCCTCCATGTCTGACATGGTGAGACTGATACTAAAATAATGTGAATAAGTTGTGTCTGGACTTTCCAAAAAACATTCTAATATTGGAAAAGAAAAAAAACTCTACAAAACATCTTAAGATCCTGAGATAGCATCCTAAAGCACAGACTTAAAGAAGTTGGCCAATGTTGTGTCCTAAAAGACTGAGCAGTAGGTACCTTAAAGGCTAAGCCAGATCAGAGACTGAATAGTCCTTTAAAAGTGAAATGCAGAAGAGGAACCAGTTTCTGCAAACCTGCATCAGAAATACCAGGGACACATTTTTAAAGGAAACGTGGGTTATAACAAATTCCTGGAGTGAGCAGCGAGTTCTCCATCTCCTGGTTTCTCCCCTCCAGCCAGGAAAGCACATACAGGCTCAGGAGCCCAATGCTTCCCTTTTGGCCTTGAAGGCAACATGACTGCAGCTTGCAAGAGAATCCTCTTCCCAGAGCCCAGGGGAAGGGTGTCAGAGAAGCCTAGCCCTGCCAGGAAAGGCTAAGCAGGCTCTGCCTGCGCTCCAGCCTGTGCCTTTGCACCCACCTGTGTGCCCACTGTTCCTCAGCTTGAGCTTCTCATTGGCAGGCAGGCTGTAGCCAGAGACCTGGATCGGCCACAGCTGGGGGCTGAAGATGGCCCTGGCCGTGTTGATGTTGATGGGCGACTGCATGATGCCCACACAGCCCAGGTAGTCCACACCCTGGTCTGGTACGGGGAGGGAGGGAGTGCCAGTGAGACCACCTGGGCAAGGAGCCTGCCAGAAAGGAGGTTTGGTGGGTCGTGGGGAAGGGCACTGGCCAGGGAATAAGCCATGCATGCAAGGTTAGTTTCCACCAAGTTAGCTTGGGAGCAGCTCTGTGCCACCATGTGACTGCGTGCAGCTGTATCAGGAAAGGTCTCTGAGCTACCAGGAAAGTCTATTTTAGGGGTGTTTGGGAAGAGCGCAAGAAGATAATTTACAAATGGACTTTTCAGGTTGAGGAGCTGCTGCTCTGCAGCTCATCACACGCTTGCTGCGTTGCACAGCCTGGCCTCTGGCAGGTATCACTTTGCCTGCTCTGCTACCTGAGCCCCACAAGCAAGGTGCCACAGTGCTGCTGGGATCATGCAAGCCCACAGCCACAGGTCTGATGGGTTCTTGGCTGTAGCTGTGCTGGTACAGCCCTGCAGAGGGCCAGGCTCACATGGTTGGGGTGACTGCTTAAATTGCTGCTTCTCCACAGCACCATAGCTGGGATAAGCATGGCTGATGCCCCCAAAACCTCCCCTTGCACCACAGGGGCTGCTTCTAGCACATCTTGGGCCAATGCAAGCCCAGGCTCACCTCGCCAGCCCCTCATAGTGTCACTGAAATCGGGAATAAACTTCTTAACGCCAATGTAGTATTAAGAAGTAGGCATTCTTTATTGCAGCGCTGGATGCACGGGGGATCGCTCCGCCTATCATGCATACCGTTCAGTTTAGCAAGTACAGTATTTATACAATTTAATTATACATATTCATTTTCTAAATTTCTTCTCATTAGTAAGTAGTCCCTCATAGGTGCATATTCCCCTCACTTCGATTTAAAGCCACAGTGTGATTTTAATTTACTGCGCATACTCAAGGAGAGTGGGGGGGGTAGTCCTTTTGGTCTTGAATTGAGTCGGTGGTCGCAATCTCCCCCTGCCGGAATTACCTTTCCCCTAGTTACTGTGTCTTCTACTGACTTCATGCTTGAAGTATCCTTCTATGGATAAGGATGTTCTCCAAACAGTTCAAACAACCATTAAATCATCCCACTGTCCTTGAGAGTCTCTGAGACAATTAACTGCTAGCCCAGAATGTGAGTGTGGGTTAATAGTGGTGCAAGCTGCAAATTTAACCCCTTAGTTATTTTAGTTCCTGGTAAATATACACTTTGTTCCACTACACAACAAGCTAAAACTAATCATTTTGGTTACAATAGGACCCCTGTAAAGACTGAGCTGGGCATTAGCAGGTCCAAGCCAGCCCCTGGTCCCAAGCAGAGTGATGGTGCCAGGGCCTGGCCCACCACTGTGGCAGGAAGGGGTGCATTTGCACTAGAGCTGCAGCAATGCCCATCACAGGTACTGTGGAGAAGCCCCTCAAGCCATGGTGGGAGAGCAGGGCCAGGCAGGATGGGGAGGGAGGGGGACAGAGGTGAGGACACAAGCTAATCCCTGAGCAGGTCAAAGTCCCAGCATGGGCTGCAAGTCCAGCCTGGAGAGCCCAGCCTGCTTCCCAGTTTGGCACAGGATCAGGCAAGCACCTATTCAGGGAGGAGCCCTGCCCTGAGGGGCATCCCCCCCACACCCAGGGGGCCTTTGATGCAGCTGCTGCTTCCTGCTCAAATCAGAGCAACCCCCAGCTCTTCAGCCCATCTGTGCCCAGGTTCAGGCACCACTGAGGTGGCAAGGTCAGGCAGGAGGGAAGGGCGAGCCATGGAGTGTGCACAGGAGCCCTGTAATCATTAACCACGTCTGTCTCAGGCCCAGGGTCTGCTGGGTGATAGGAAAAAAGCAGGAGTAACTGCAGGGTATTTACCTTCATAGCTCCAGTGACTGCAGTCAGGACCTTGAAAAGGAGAAAAAACCCCACATGACTGGAAGGGAAATGTTGGCAGCAGACACACCTCTGCCAGGCAGCACTCCCGGCCCCGGCAGCAGGTCCCTGGGCTCCCACTACACCTCTCTGCCTTCAATCCCCCTCCCTGTCTTCGCTTTCCCACTCCTCCCCCTGCCCCAGTAAGGGGGATGCTCCTGGAGGGCACTGCCTCCTCTGAGCAGTGCCAGGTCTCCTGCATGCTTTGGCCAGAGGGAAAATCCCAGGGCTTGATGCTTTGTTATCATCCTTATAATGGAAAAATCACAGATATTGGCTTCCATCATTGAGCAACTGTACCAGTGCTCCTGCAGCTACTCTGGAGCAGCCAAAACCTCCCACTATCCCAAGAAAAAGCACTTAATGAGACAGGTCTGCAGCTTTCCTTCTCAGGCTCTGTAAGCAAGAGCAGACAGGGAAATGGCTGTCCTGGTGGCACTCCTGCGATGCCGAAGTGCTGGAGGAGGTGTAGGGGAAGAGCAGCTCCCACACCACGAAGAATTTGGGTAGCAAGTTGCATTGCACCACACAGACACCCTCCTCCCACTGGGGAAAACAACCCCAGGACTCACAGCAGAGGAAGCAAATAAGCACCAAAACCTCATCTTCCTCAACAGTGAGTGCCCCTAGCCACAGGGGCAGACTGCCACAGGAAAATGTGCCAGACCAAACATGCAGCTTCTGTCCTGGCAGCCCCCTGCCCCAACTCACCTGACCACCCAAATTCCTACACAAAGATGCGTTAAGGGTCCTACCTCATGCAAACCCTTTCCCTAGGAAAAGCAGAGGGTAAGATGGGGGAGCCCATGCCAGGACCTCTGCACGCCCTGTGTCACCCATGGGGCACACAGCAGGGCAGGATGCACTCTTGGTGTGGGACATGGTGTGCCCTGAGCCTCCCAGAGCTGGGGGCGTCCCCAGCGTGCAGACCTGGAGGGAGCAAAGCCCTCCTGGGGCAAGTTCTGAGGATACGACAGTGCTCCACATACCATCACTCTCCTCTGGAGCTGCCAGCAAAGCCCAGGCTCCCAGCATGTCACTGGAGCTGGCCTTAGAGGTGCCCCAGAGCCTCTTCTCAGACACCCCTGACCAAACACCTTGGCTATCACCAGCCCTTCCACAAGCAACCAGCTCCAGGCAAAGGGATACAGGACTTGGATTTGCCCCAAGCAGAGAAACACAGCCCATAAGGATAATGCCCCTGCCCTGACTGGCACAACAGGTAATTCATGGGCTCCTCCTCTGACTTGTCCTTACCAGCACGCTCGCCATGGGCATGGCGCTGGTGCAGACAGGCTGTTGTCCCACCTGGGGTGGGACAGGCTGGCTTGGGGCAAGGGGGTGCATGCACCCAGCAGTGAGGGGCAGCACCCACGCCCACCTCCATTAGCTCCCCAGGGTGCAAGGACATGGAGGAGCATTTAGCAGGTACAGTCCAGCCCCAATATGGTCTCCGTCCCTCAGTGGGGCAACACCTGCCCAGCCAGGATACAGGAGTGGCTTGGCAGGTGCTGCTCCGGTCCCCGTCCCTGCTGCTGACAACAGCTATCGACAGCCACTTGCTATTAATAGGAGTGGATTCCAGCTCAGGGGTGAGAAAAGACATCTGGGCCCTGGAAAGTATGCCTCTTCCTATGTGAGGCCCCAAGCCCAGTGGGACCCTGACCTCCTCTCAGCAAGGATCCAGGCACAGGAGCTGCCAGGGGCTTTTGGCACAGTTGCCGCCCTGGAGAACAGATGGCCATGGCAAAACCAGGCTGGTAAGGGCTGGAGGGTGCTTAGGGGCACCAGGAGTCACAGAGATGGCAATAGCCCTCAGGGCTCCCTCCAGCATCTCCGGTGACTCATCTCTGCAGCGCTTCTGACACTCAGGAGCGATGCTCATGCTCGGGAGTCACTCACCCAGGCATGGGGTACTCCCAAAGGCATATGCAGAAGGGGCAGCAAGCAGAGGGCCAGGCAAGCTGTGGCTGCCTGCATCAGGCAGGAACATGTGTGCTCCAGGACACGCTGCAGTGCCTGCTCCATGCCTGCTTGCATGGCACTGCCCTGGGATGCACCCAGCTGTGCTGCAGCAAGCTGAGATTTATCCTGCCTGCCTTGCTCACACAAACATTACCTGCTCCCCTGACATTGATTATGCACCAAAATCCAGGTTACACAGACCCTCCTCTGGAAACACCCCATATCTTCCCCCACCCTGTCCCACCTGGCACTATCTGCATGAGGTGGTCATGGCTTGCACACAAGAGCCATGTTTGCTGCTTCCTAGGCAGGATTCCCCTCCTGCAACATGAGGGTGCCTATCAGCATGGGGAGCCCCTCTGAGGGGCACCTGCGTTGGGGCACACCTGGCACAGGTAACGCACAGCAGCCCGGGGTTGGCATGCACTGCCTTGGCTTGCTGCACATGCCTCAACTGGCACAGCCCACCCCAGCACCCCACTTTCTGCTCACCTCCAGGGACTCTGCCTTGACAGAAAGCAACTCAAACATCAGATTGTAGATTGAGCAATAGCACCATGCTGGTACCTGCCCTGCTGTGCCAGCATTGTGCCACCCACCCCAGGCTCCCATGCCCCCGCACCCATCTGTTCCTGCAGCCGAGGGGGCTCCAGACCCTCCTCGTGGCCTCCCACTGGCTCAGCTCAGCAGCCCTGAACACCCTGAAGGCTGCAGCTGCACCCAGGAGTCAGTCTGATCCATCCCAACATAACAGACTTCCCCAGGGGTCTCTTGGCATCAGAGCCAAGAGCACCCACAAGCGCTTATCCACACACTGAAGCCACCTGAGCACATTTCCCCATCCCATGGATCTGGATGCAGCTACAGCACAGCCAGGCCACCCACTCAGGGAGGCGTCTTGCAAGCCCAGCTGTGCAGGGTTGGGCCCCCTTGGCACATGCACCAAGCACTGCAAGAGAGCATTGAGGCGAACCCAGCCCAGGCGCTGGGTTGGGCTCTCAGCATCTGCCCCGGCCTCAGCATGGCTCGGAGGAGCCTTGCAATACTCCAGTCCCTTTCATGTGAGAGCATTCACAATCTCACAGCTGTTGGAGCGAGTCCAGAGGAGGGCCATGAAAATGA
>VYZW01013408.1:5073-22930 GCA_013401315.1 Balaeniceps rex
CAGTGCTAAAGCTTAAAAGCAGCAAAGTACCAGACATGTCAAAAGAAAAATTTCTAAACCCATTCAAGTACCTGTAACAGTTATCTGGTACGGATACAATGAATTGAAAATAAACCAACAATGGCAAAACTCCACTGCTGCAAACATACGGCATTTTCAAGTCTGATTCATGATGGGTAAGGGCCTTTACAACCCAATGCACATACAACACCATGCAATTCTAATATCTTGGCTTTAAACTCCCTGATCCTCCTGTTTGGTTTTTTTTTTTTTTTGCTATTTCAGGAATTTCACTATAATAAACTATGGAATTCTGCTCATAGAGAAAAAATTCCATAACTAAATCTTCANCAACACCATTCAATTCTAATATCTTGGCTTTAAACTCCCTGATCCTCCTGTTTGGTTTTTTTTTTTTTTTTGCTATTTCAGGAATTTCACTATAATAAACTATGGAATTCTGCTCATAGAGAAAAAATTCCATAACTAAATCTTCAATTAAACAGTCTCATATCTACCAGGGAAAGAAAAGTGGTACCTCAGACCTGCGTCATGGTTTGGTTACATGCAGACTATCCGTAACAACTACTGAAAGGACATTTTGTACCAAGAAGTATTCCTCATTTTTAATACCTGAGTGGTTTTAGGAGTGCCCTGAACTAAACCTTCAACTTGTTAATCTCCACAGGTATTTGGACTGTAGCCCATGTATTTTCAATGGGTACCTGAGACACGATAAATGACAATATTTGGTTAGTACAGTAAAACTCAGTGCCTTTGCCAATTTTTAATACCGTAACATGGTCCTGATCCAAATTTCACTGGCATTGATGGGTTTTGCCTTCCACCAGCTCCAACTACACAATGTCTGGATGGTAAAATTTTAGTTAATCACTCAGATAATAATACTTAATCAGTACTAAGGTTTCCATCTCCACCATATGCTTATAATCTGGCTCCAAAAAAATATTTCACTGCTGCACCAGTAAGTAATGGAACATGAGCCATTCAATAGGATATTTACTGACATCTTGTCTGTGACTATATAGAGGTGCATTTTTTGACTGGTTTGCTATTGAAGCGGTACATGAAATTGCCCTCTTTTTCCCTCTCCTTAGCTTTTGAACTCATCTGATTTTAGGCAAATAAGACAGAGGTAGGGACAAAGCTCCTAAAACTTCTGTGAACATTCAAACAAACACCTCAAACACATCTGTAAGCATCTCGGTTGAGCTGAGAGACTCAATTTGGCAACCCCACTTTGTAGGAAAGGCTGCAGAAGGAGCTCAATAGTTATCTGTGTGGTTGCTGGCCAGGCAATCGGTGGGTACGCACAAGCAGGCAATCAGCATACAGATACCTGGGGAAGCACCCCAGCATCTGTTATGACCTGCTCAACCAACAGCTCAGGACTGTAGGAGGGAGTTTTGGGGCCACGAAAGCAGAGCTTGAGAGTCAGTGCAATAGGGAAAGCAGAGGCACTGTGGACTGCAGGTCCACAGGAAAATGTGTTTCTGCTGTTTATAGAACTGCTTCAGTAAAGAACAGGTACTATAGTCTTGAGAACAGGATGCTGGTCAGGTATTGCACCATGTGCAGAGATGACTAGATGAATGCACAAGGAAGGCAGCATGCATGCAGCTAAACAGCCTTTCAGAATTTCCTACAGAAAACAGAACCATCCAAAACACAGCGGGGGGGAAAACCACAGATGAAACAACAAAGAAAACAAAAAGCCACTGCAGACCTGTGTAAATAAATGGTGAAGCTGCTTAAACCCCAAGGATTTCTGGTTTGTGGTGCTGGATTAAAGAGTAAAGCAAGAGCCTAAGAGATTCTGCCTGTATTCTGCTCTCAAAGGAAACATAATTCACAAAAGAAGATTGGCAGCAGAAAGAAGATCCAGTGTTTGGGATAGCGTACAACTATTAAAGCTGAAGTGCTCTTTAACAGGGTTCTCCAACATATAGCCTCTGCGGGGAAGCTCTGGAGACCATTTAGAGCCCTTTCCCAAGCTCAGGGCACCACTTAGTCTTTCTTGGCCACAAAATGTTATCTCTGGCTGTTTAGGATGTGTTCGGAGTCCTTAGTCCTCCCGAGGAGACGGGGAAATCTGTGAGGCCAACAGGCCAGCAGACATCTGAGGAACAGCTGCTGAGAACTTCAGAAGTTCCAGGGACCTTAAAGTTGATTAAAAATAGAAATAATTTAACCAAGGTCACATTTCTCCTCAGAAAGAAGGAATTCTCTTTAAATACACAGTATTTTGTTACAGTAAAAGTACTCCCTGTGTTAGCAATTCACGGGCCTTGGGAAAATAAATACTTTAAGTTGTTCTAGGCCATCCCATTTCAAGATCATCATTTCCAAGGGGACTGAGAGAACAACATTAACCTCAGCAAGTGGTCCTGTGTTTCAGTGTCTGCCCCATAACCCAGGCAGGATCTTCCAGCTACCTACTTAGCAAAAAATTCATATTGTATCCTTGATTTGGCTTTTTCCTACCAATATTACCCAGCTCTGCTCCCTTTTTTAATTAAAAATGGGGGGAAATTCCAGAGAAAGGAAATTTAGCAATGGGAATAGTTCCCTTACACACACAAGAGATTTCCAACTCATATACTTAGTAGTTAAAGAGCTAAACCAGATTCAAGCACTTAAGCAGCCTTATTTGTTACTGGAAGTACTAAGTCCCTTTCCCACTGTTAGTGGAAGCTCTGCATGTCTGATGGTTTTGGGGAGAGCATGAAGGCAAAATGAAATCGCACGTGAAAGGACACATTCTTTTCAGGTCCCTTAGTAATACACAGGATTCCTGTGGCCTGAATTAGTTAATTCCTAAACTGCTGGGACAGTCAAGAAAACCATGCTTTTGCATTCCCTTCTTTATGTTCCCTTCTGTTGAAGTAAATTAACAAAAGAGGTTAGTTTGTCAAACCATGGATATTCATATGCTTAGCTCAGAGTCATCACACTTGGAGGTCTGGAAATTTTTAAAAGGACACAGAACTAAACATGAGCTGGACAAAATGAGGAAAGGTACTTTTAGTCACTCTGAGTACAGAACACAAATGGACAGATTGAATTTTTCTAGCATTAACTGCAATAAATACATCCCAAGGCATGAGGGGTGATGGAGCAGTGGAACAAGGAGGTATTCTTGACTGATTTTGAAGATTTTGTTTGTGCCCAATCGCTTAAGAAATTTGTTCATTCTTCCTTGAAGACTACATTTGTAATGCTGTACCATTGCTGGGATGAGTCAGAGGTTAAGTCACTGGCCAGATAAATTCCAACAGCACAATTTATGTTCACCTGACCCATGGATCTATGCAACTTATTGACTCAGATATTAGAGTAAACAAAGGACTAAAGATCTTTTACATCTTGCCTTTCACCACTCGGAACATGGCACGGCTCTGTAGGATCTTGGGCAGAATTCTCTCCCCATGGTTTGCCAACCCTGAACATTTATTTTTAACTATTTCTTCCTCACTCAAATTCTTGTTCTCCCTCATTTATTTTCTCTCACAGCCATCTGGAATATCTAGGTAAGGTAAGTTTGCTCTCAGTCACCATGCACAGAGGCCATGGCAGTTCACCAGCCTCTTAAATCATACAACCATACTGCCTTCTTCAAATGCCCTCCTAAAATTCTGAATCAAGCATTAACAATCATGAAATAGGCTCTAAAAAGTACAGGAATGAAAACAAACACATCATGGCTCTTTTGTTGGCTAGTGTTTGAAACTTCACCATAGCATCTAGTTTATTTCTCAGACATTTTTTCCATGGTCATTAGATATATACACACTTCTGTTTTTTAAAAGAGGCTCACATTTTACATATTCACATCAGTCTGACAGATATGGATCATAAAAGGCACAGTGAGAAGACACAGTAACATCCAAGTTTATCCAGAGAACATTTATCCACCAGGCATATTCATATTGTCTCTCAACAGTGCGTATGACATGTATCATAACATCAGAGAAGGGAATGCTTCAGTGATTTCTAGAGGCACCGTGAGCTTTATTCTTCTTCCAGTCAATGACAGTTGAGGCCAGAAGTGCCTGACCTGCCACAGAAATTCCTGGGCTTAGTTTCTAATTGCATTCTTTCAGAAACTACATGTTCTGAAAATAATGGTTAGTACCATTAAATATTCAGAATAAGCATCTCTCATCTATCTAAAATTCAAAATTAAAGATTAAACACACATCTAGACTTACAATCAAAGCGAAAAAACGATAGAGAGCATTGGTGACAGAGCTGTGAATCCAAAACAAAATTCCTACTCATTACTTTAAGATGAAGTGTTAGCACTCACAGAAAACATGCATGTATTTCAGAGCGCCAAAAAGGGTAAATAAATTGGGGGGGGAAGAAAAGAATAACTAAAAAATGCATAAAATATAATCTTGTGGGATACAGTTTTGATACTAGAATACTAGAGACAACCAAAAGAGGAATAACGTTCTTCAGAATCTAATTCTACCAAATCCCAGAAGCTTCAGATACTAATTTACAAAACAAATCCTGCTGAGATTCAATCCCAAAGCCCTCGCAGAGGCACCCCTTTTACCTTCTCAGAGCACCCCTCATTGTCCTTTTGCTCTTCATCATACCCTCTTAGCCCATTCCAAGCCCAGTGAGCCCATCTCTTCCCAACTGGTCAAGCCAGAATCTTCAGCTTGAACAACCAGCTGAGCAAAATAAAAATTAAGCAGCTCAATGATACGAACTACTCAAGCTAAAACTAAAGATTAAAATTTCACTGAATCATTTCTCTTAGAAAATGGAGTCTATCAAAATTTCTGAAAGAATTAAAAACACAAAGACAGTTGGTTCCTGCAGTTTTTAAAAGCCAGTAGAGAAACCAAAGGCCTTCAGAACTGGCAAGAAAAAAAAACACCACACTGAAAGCATCCACAAACATTTCTCACATTGAAAATTACATGTGCTACCCGTCTCCTTTCTGCAGGGCGTTCCCCTTGCAAAACACAAGGCCTTACAGCCAGCCAGAGCACGTGACAAGAACCCTCAAGTGTCCATGAGCGAGTGCATTGCTCCCAAAGGGAAATCAATGGAGACAAGAAAGCACAAAATCAGTTGAAAACTCTTCCTCCCATTGTGAGGTTTTGACGATGTCTGGAATTGAACACAAGACCTTACACAACACTAAGAGCACCAACTCCTTTCACTGCACCTCAATGTTCTCGCTGTTGCCACTCCTCAGGTTTTCCTTGTCCTCTGCTGTTGTTTTCTTTTTCATGACAGCTCCAGCTGAATTTTGATGTCAACTCTTTCTCTCATATCACACTGTATCTACATATCTCAGGGTTCTTTGGATGTGTACAGCTTTTTTCTGCCCCCTGACATGGAAGTGAAATCCTCTGCCAAGCACGGCAGGTGTAGGATAAAGTTGTTCCAAAGCTGCCAAGAATTCTCATGGTGAGAATTTCTTTTTCTGAAACATCTTCTCTGCCCATAGCTTTCTTAGCTGTTCTTCTGGTTATTCCTTTTCAGACCACTAACTGCAATGTTCAAAAGACTTTGCAACAAAGGTGAGGGCCCACCATGCAGTCACCCTGGAGAAGCCTCTGCCACACAGGTCTGGGAGACGCACGGTCTTGGGTTGTGCCCCAACCTGTTGGCCCACAATTCTGCTGAGAGGGAAGTCAGCAGGAAAACACTGATGGGAGCATGATTTGGCCCACAAAGATTAAAAGTTTGTCTGTGTAAGATGATGTTTTGCAAGGCAGGATACAGAAATAAATAAGGGCATTTTGGAGGAGTCTTGAAGGGAAAGATAAACGGGGAATAAGTAGAAAGAATCATTTGTTTTCCCAGATAATAAATATAAGCTGCCCCCCAAAAAATATCAGTCATTGGTGTAAGAAATCTCTGAGCCAGATGCATCCATTTAAAAGGGTTAATGTAAAAGTTTGGGATTTGTAGTACCTACTTTACACTCACTTTTGTTGGGGGTGCCTGTAGGAACAAGGACTCACTGAAGGGAGGTTGAATGCTTGCCTTTTAACAGCTACCAGCTGCGAGCCTGAAACACAGCAGGGCACCTTTCCTACCTCCTGACTTCCCTGAGGATTTCACATCTGGCCCCAAGGAGAGACAAGATACTGGACTGGACAGAAAACGGGCCTGATCCCATCAGGCAAAGTCTAACTTGCCTGCTTGGGTTTTCTCATCTGCCACCCACAGAAATAAATGCTCCAAGTGTGAGGTATCTGGCATCTTATCAACGGACTATAAACAGAAAAGGGGCAGGGTTGCTCAGAAAAGGAGCTTATCTTCCAGCTAAGTTTCAAGCTTATGGGTTTTTTTGGGGGATGGATGGTTACAGTAAATTTTCACCGAGTACAAAGTTGTATATTAGGGGTTGTATGGGACAGGAACTTTATCTCAGTAGACCCCAAAGCACTATGAAAACAACTCAAGCATTTTTTGTAGAACTCTGGTAATCACGCTAACTGTGCAGCAGAAAACAACCCCATTGCACTACCGCTGAATGCTGAACTTTTCTAAGCAAAACACTGGGAGTTAAATTAGAAGCAATGGAGTTACCCAGCTGGAAAGCTGAGGGTAAAACACCAAGAAGCCATAATTCCCCACATTCCTTTGCTACCAAGAAATCATACAGCCCTTCATAACTAACTGGTAAGCCCAGAGGTAGTGCATTTAAACTACTGAAAGGCAATGTTGCTTATTGAACTAGGTCAGCACCTGTGTATATCTTTAAGGAGTAACAAATAGAGCTTGCCTGGTTATCTCCAGCTACCATCTGCTAGATGGCACATCACAGTTCAAACCACCGCAAAGTTCAGAGCTAGGAAAAAGGCTGCTATGTGCAACTTACAGCAGGGAAGGGAGTTACTGAAGTAAGTTACTGCATGGTGCAGTGAAAATAAACCTTTGGTTCACTTGTTTTATACTGCGGAAAGAGTAAAGGAAGACACCCATTGCCATCAGGTTGTAGAGGATCCGCAATACAGGAGATGATTACTTTTGACTTCATAAAGCATCTGCTGATGTAGTCTGGGGTGCACATTAAGACAGAGGAATGTTTGCTGCTTCTCTTAAAACATGAAGAATGAGAAGAGCTATCTTTGGTAGCTTTCTCTACAAAACCTCAAAACATGAATAGCTTTATTAAACTGATTCAAAACTGTAACTAGAAGGGAGGTCTACATGTAAAAGCAAAAGTCATGAACGCGTTTGATGTATTTTAAGTAAGGCACTGAACTGCAGTTGTTATTTACAGATCAAAGAAGCTCCAGCAGTGTCCCGAAACAATCTAAGTGAGAAATGCCAAAATCTGATTTCATCCATGTCCATATGTTGCTTTGAACTCATAATTCACAGAATTGGTCACTATATTGAACTAATTATCAAGCTTAACGCTTGCCAATTTTGATGGCTGTGCTCCCTTATAAAGAAGTCAGGTTTGAAGGGAAGCAGAATGATATACTGGAAGACGTGCAGCCTTTACTGAAATCTGGGGAGGAAAAGCAATGAATATACAAAAAATACCCCCTCCCTCCAAAAACCAAACATCATTTATTTTTCTAAATGGTTGCTGAGACACAGATTAGAAAAATAAATAGTTTGCATTAACCAATACATATAAAAATAAAGTGGTTAATTCCTCTTCCCCTCATAAGAAAAGTTTCTTGTAACAGTTAAGTGGAAAATACCTATGCTATCTAAAAATCTAATGAGGACATATATTGTACATGGAAGTAAAATTAAAACAACAATTTCACAGCACAGCCCAATACATTTGAATTAAAATACTAATAACAGTTAAAAGAAACATTGAGAAAGTATTTCTGCCGGCAGGAATATATAAGCAAAGTATGTTCTGATATCAGTAAAGACTTTAATAATTACTTTTTTACCATTTAGTTACAGTGGTTGGAAATGACCGCAAACATTGGTTTGCCAAAGAAGTGATTTCAGGAATCACACAGCTTAGGCTATAATTAAAAGGCAATCTATGGGAAATAGGTTATTACCAGTATTTAGCAGCTAATTTGTTAGTTAATGCCTTAACAAAGCTCTCCTTTGATTGCAGTGGAGGGGGGAACAACTTCAAGAGGATTATTTGCTATTAAGACTTGTACTCAGTTGTTGAGAATGCTGATGTGCTCGTGCAATTGTAATTGCACAGCATTCACCAGGGAAGCTACATGGATTCAGCCTGTGCTGTAGCCAGCAATTCACACATGCAGGGCAGAAGTCTGGCCTCTGAATTTTAAGGACAATTCACAGAGTACCCTCATGAATGTGAGTGTTCACTCATTAATAGAGGTGCAAACTGAATGTTCCTTGATGCCAATCACACATTTTATTTTATTATCACTCGCATCAGTGTGGGTTTTCCCCCCCCCTATATTCTTTAATTCTATGTCTGCAGGAGCAGTCACATAAATGCTGGAGTCTCTGGATAGCATTTTTCATCAAGATGATGTGATACTTCATTTGTTTTTCCTTCTGACAAAAGTAACAACACAAAATACATTTTGTCAAGTTCTATGAATACCATATTTAAGTCACATTACTGGAAATAAACATAACAGTAACCTAAAAATATATTCCCTGTACTGACAAGTTATAATTGACTCAAACCTACCATCACTCGCTACTATCTCCTATCATAATTACTATCCTGCTGATCAGGGCAAGGAATTAAACACCTCACTAACCCCAGACTTAACTTGAGTCACAGGAAACGTAACCTACAAACTTCTAGGTAACAAGGCAGAGGGAAAAAATCCAAACTCACCCATATTTATGAACTGCTCTTCCTGCCAATACTATCTCTTCAGACTCTTATTACCATATTTCAATTGCAAAGACTTTCCTATAGCAAAAACTGTGAATAAAAATATATTTAACAACATAATTGAACCTAAGGCATACTTTCTATGTAAAGGTTGGTTTGGGGAGTCGTAGCCCAGCTGACAGAACCTCAGGAAGCCTTCAGCTGCAGAGCAAAGCAAAGAGGCCCATTAATCATATTTATCAAGATTGTCTTCCCCGGCTTTCATGCAGTTAGGGGAAATGTGCTATTCTACTTCAGCAAGAAGGAGCAAGGCTAAAACAAACTGACCTAACCACATGGGTCATTTCCAGAAATAGAAAGTATACCAGCAGCACAGCTGTACAGGCCAGAAGGCAAAATACTGGGAGGGTTGAAGAAAAAGGGGGGAAAAAAATCCACCCAAAACCTGTGAGGTATGTAGCCACTGGCAAAATTATACTGGGCCAATTTTTGCTTTAATTGGCATTCAGTACATTTAAAGCCAGCAAGACAAGATTCAGCTAAGTGCCTCATGGTCTTGTATTTCATGAGACTCCTAAAATGTTTTCTTGCACTTCAGGATTTCATATCAGCAAAAGCAAGAATGGAGCAGATAACCTCCCGCTGAGGTACGAGCATATTATTTATTCTGGTATGTATGGATACTTCTTTATTTGCTCTTCTCTTTTTAAGTTAAGAGACTGTACAATGTCAAATGCAAACACAGAATACAATGTGCTAGCTGTTCTCCCATGGAAAGCAGGGGTAGTATCCTGGCTTACGTTTCTCTCTCTTTTTTGGGGATTTGTTCTGTCTGAAAGAGCATTGAGAGGCCTTTGTTTACTCATGACAGAAATTCATCCATGTCACATTGTGCATGAGTAGCAGCCTTTAACTGGGAAAGATTCAAGCCTGGGATAGCCAGATCTGGCAGAGTGACCCCAGCATTGCTCTATCTGCAGCGTGATGCCAAAACATTCAGGCCAAGCTCTACTTTATTGTAGCTAGGCCTGCTGACTTTGAAAAGCAAGAACACAATTTTCACATATTTAACCAGCATAAAAAAGAAAATTTGCAGAGCTTACACTTTATTGGCTTCTATAAAATTAACAGAAAAATAAAAGTGAGATAAGAGCCTGGTTTAATAAAACTATTGCCATCTGCAGTATACACACCAGGCCTGCTTTGCCTACATTTCTATAAAAATAATGAAAATCACGTTACCACCCATCTCTCCTGTTCCATCCCCCACATGCATTTCCAACTACATACAAAGTGACATGGGATTCTCAAATTAAAGTGCACACCACATGGGGATTACCCCAAAGATTATAAAGCTTATTGCATTTTTCTTAAAAACAGATAAGCTAAAGAAATGCAGAATCTTGGCAAAAACTGATGCTAAAATAAAATTTAAAAAACCTACTACATAACCTATGAAGTCTCAGCATGGACACTGTAATGTGTCATGATCATACAACCTCCTTTCTCTTATGATCACATAGGCATTATTCCACTGGGCAAGAATACGTGGGGAATGCTATAAACCTACAGACCTTATTCAATCAATTCATATCAAATGAAAACCTAGTCAAAGTTAAAAAATAGGAATCCATAAAATCATTCCCAAAGTAAATCTCACTCAATTTACTCACACAAGTCAGTCCCAGGAAATTCAATGGGACTAGTCCCCAGAGTCAAATAAAGTTAATAACATTTCAAATTTTATGTTTCCTTTGCAACTGTGTTGAGAGGCAGGATTAAAGCAAAGTCAATTCCAAGATCCACAGGTCATCCTAAGATTAGATCCCTTGCGATAAGCATTTCCCTGGGCTGGCGCTGTGGCAATCGCAAGCATTGTGTGCCCTCTAGTGTGTGACAGCTTGTAGCACTGAAGTCAAAATGCCCATAGCAAGGAAGAAACAGGAGGTCACTGTGCTCCAATTTTTTTTTTTTTTTTAAATACAAGCAAAAGTTCCAATGCTCAAAATTAACTTCTTTTCCCTTAACCAGCCAAAATGTTTACTATAAGGATCGATTGCTAGTGCACTCCTAAGATTCCCCTTTAAACAAGCTAGGAAAATGGTTTCATCTATTCTGTTAGCTAAAACCAGCCAAATCTGGCCCTGAAAATACTCTGAAGTTAAGTAGGACTTTCAGGACTGTCTTTTTTGGGGGTCACTTCTCCTACACTCAAAACAGTGGAATCAATTCTTATTTCCTTCAAGATAATAATAATAAGCTAGCCTTTCAAAAAAATTGTAGTATGATCTGTATTAAGCACTCGGAAGAACTGTTCTTGTAGCAGACTCTCACAAGTGCCTCTCTAGCCATGCTTCCAAACATTATCATAACTGTGATAAATTACATAAGCTCTCTGCCGCAGATCTGGTTTCTTTTTCACACCTTCACCATAACCTTTGGGTTTCAGAGTCAACTTTTCAGTTTCCTATTTCTCAGTAGATGCCTAATACTTATTTATATATACATATTACATGTAATGTAAACAAGTAAAAGAGCAAGTATTATATGCATATATATATTAAAAAAATAGTGACATGTGAGGGTTGGGTGGAATTATTTATGGTCAAATGAAGGCATGGTTTCAGCAGCAGCAGCAGTCTAGATTAAAATCAGTTTCCTCTCTTCTACATGCTTTAGCTACATCCCTCCAATTCTGCTGTTGTACCTACAGATGAAAGATCACGATCACTACTGTCTTTGAAAATCTGCACAAATGGTAATTCAAGTGCTAAGGCTCCCACCAAAACCAGCACCACTGACAGGCACATTATTATGGGTACATGCAGACCTGAATTTTCATGTTGAGGATATGGATGACAGATTCCTAGACTCAATGCTGTTATGATTTAAGAGGAGACCCCAACTGCCTGCCTCACCCCACTGCTGGAGGTGTCTTTCTTACCCTGTACCAGAACCAGTAGAAGCTAGTGTATGTCAGGCCCTCCTTTAACTCCAGCTCCAAGCCCACCGCTTTGTGCTACTTTGATTTAAAACTACAGAGGTGCTAAACTCCCAGCAGAAAGAAGGGGACTCTCCCAAACAAATCACTAGAGCTGATGCGTCAATGCCCTCAGACCTCCCTCTTGCTGAACTATTTCCACAAGCTACAGAATACGAAAAACATCATCTTTCTGAAAACATCGTCCTTCCGATAAAAGAGAAAGCAAGATGACAGCCACCACTCAATTTGTGGCTGGAGACTCGCAAGTGCTAAAGGCTCTCAGTCACTGCCAAGCTCAAGGACAAGCAGAAAGCAGACAGCCTGGGCTCCTGGTCCCACGTCAGCCCTGCTCCCCAGAACTCTCACTATGCCCTCAGGTCCTGAAGCGCATCTTCCCTCAACCAGAGCAGAGACTCGGGCCTTTGTGTTAAAGCAGAACTGCTGGTTGAGATAACATCATACAAGGAATTTTGGGGAAAAGCTTTTGATCTTGGATTGCTGATTCTTTTAACTGTGCTTCTGGTTTTTAGCAGATGTAGAGATACTACGTAATAGCAGCCCAAGTGTGAAAACCATGTAATTGCTATCAATACTGACAGCAGTGTGATTCTGCCGGTGTAAGTCTTCCACTGTAAAAATCATGTTTTGGTCTACTTCAGGCAAGAATTTCATCCTTGAAAGACAGTCCTGTACTTTTAGAAAATTGCTAAATTGCTTGTTGTTCCAGACCAATCACACACATTTATAGGACGAGTTGCTTCAGAGAGTGCAAGACCCTTGACAAGGTATTATTAAAAACAATACCATATTTACATGTACATGCATCCATATGTCTCTTTGTACAGATTTTATATAAACAGACACACCACGTGCACATATCTTTTTAGGGCTAGAGAATTACCCACTCCAGCACAGACATACAGAAATTGCTTTACCCAAAAATGAAACGTGGTCTTCACCAGATACAGCCCAGCAACCCTTCAGCCATCGGCAGGATTACTCTACAACTTAGTAAAACAGGAAATCTTGTCTCCCACTGAGAACTACAGAAAGAACTTAGACAGACAAAATACAGTTGCCCATAGTGGAATGTAGCTGTGGAATTAAAACTAAAAGTCACCACTCAGCCAAAAATTCCAGAAATTTTTGTTCGATTCTTTTAAAACAGTCACAAGTGTTAAGGCCAGCCAAATTTTACAGAAGTAGGCACAACTGTCTAATCCCATTAGACATGTGGTGGCTTCCCCTGACTTCAGTGTCATGATATCAGGCTACAATGACTGAAGATTCAAAGTTATTCCATTAACTCCAATATCCTTAGTTTGCCCTGGAAAGCTTTAAAGATGATACTCATCCAATGGCACTATCAGAGAGCTTTTTTTTTAAATACTCCTTATAATCACTTTGATTTGCTACTTAGTACTTTTACTATTTTAAACCTTTTCTCCTCCTTTTACAATGAGGACTATCTTTTGAGGTCTGTCCTCCCCTTGTTACAGTCCCACCTTTTCATCAGGGAAAGGGATGGTTTTTGTGCGTTCTCCTTCATGAGGGATTTGCAACCGCTTCCTGATCCTTTGTCACAGATAATATTATTTAGGTGGGGAAACAGAGTGTGGAAATTCATGCTTTCCACTGGAGACAGCACGTGGAGTGTGGTCTTCAAACCACTGTGAAACATGTAAAAATCAAAAGCAATCAATGTAAAGAATAAAGTCCTTAGGTTATTTAAAATTAAGAAAAACAAACAAAAAACCCAAAGAAACAAAAATATATCACAGCATGAAGAAAACCAGAACAAAGTTAGGCATTTTCTTCTTCCCAACTTATTCTTGCCCAGAGTGTTGCTACTGACCCACAAAACACATTCCTACACCATGAATGCTGCAGAAAACATCACTTGCAAAAATGCTTTAGTAAGCTGCTTAGAGAATGTATGGAAATAGTATCTCCATTTCAAGCATGCAGCAGAATATGCTTCCTGCAAGACTCTGCTTGCATACACATTCATTTGGAAAGAATCTGCATTATCAAACCACTAAGCCATTTTTAGTGCATGCTGTTTTCAAAGTGTTTTTTCTGTTCAAAGACCCTAGATGCAAGGCTGTAGTTTTCAAAATACAGAAACACTCTGCATATATGAAATTCTTGCCATCTGAAGAGATCCACTGATGTCAGACAGAAGCAATAATTCTACGCTCCATTGGTAAACTGCAAATCGATGGCAGCAAGGATGGCTGCATTCTGCTTCTAACCAGTATATATGGATACCGCACCTAGCCTGAGAAAGAGAGCGCGTTCAACCGGAAAATCCAAGATCATTGCACATGCTTGACAAAANCCACCCCACCCCCCCATCTTCAACAAGGAATTTGCTTTAGGTCTCTGTCCACTCTGGCCAGTTTATTTGCCATTCAGGCATGTCACAAAACCTATTTCCCACAACTGGTAAAGTAGAAAAAAGCAGGGTTATTTTGTGGTCTGTAAAAGTAATTTATAAGCGCTTTTTGAGATCTCCATTTCCAAGTACTATTCCAGCATTTGCAGGGAGAAGGTAATGAGCATAACCTACAACAGCAAAGGACAGTTACTCCTGTTGTCCATTTATCAGTGTTCCAGGTCACGAGCCAGGATGTACCTGAGCCCTTATCCCAGAGCATGGACTTGTCTCCTGCTCTTACCCCACAAGAATTACCTTTAACCCTTATACACCTTTCAAAATGAAAATCCCTTGAATATAGATATCTAGAAGGATACAAGCATACAAGTGATGCAAGAGCTGATACAACTGCAGTGATAGGCTTTCCAAGACAGAGTAGTGTTAAGGACAGGGGGAAACCAGGGACTTATTTTTCAACTTTCCTCCCATTAATCATGTCACATAACTTCTGCACAGTTTTCCACATGGCAGGGACTAGCTAGTTAATCCACTTTACAGTTCCTATCCCTTTCATGCAACTGTTATTGTTCTATATGGAAACACCCAAGTCAAAGAAATACTGGTTGCTCAAGTCAAAACCCCAGTGATGCAGATCCTGCCTGGCAAATCCCTGGTTAAACCTAACCCATCTAGAATCTCAAAAGAAAATAAAGCCAGCTCAGTTTTCCAGAAGGTAACAAAAGACAGATACTGCACATATTTCATTAAGGAGGATGTTTATTTTTCCAAATATTGTATTAAGATAGTGTCCTGTTTGCCTATTTCTATCAACATCTGCTCTGTAATACATAGAGAATGATAGAAGATCAAAGTTTTAATTGTGCAAGTAAAAGAATGTATTAATAACATTCTTTCTGTCCTACAGCAACAGAGATAAACTTAAAAAAACCCTCTAACAGCTAGGGGAACAGGATATTTATATAAAGATGTCCTAACAAAAGAAAAGCATGCAAAACTACCTCTAGTGGATAAACAAACTAGGCTCCCTGTTTGCAGACTGTTCCCTATCGAGCTCAGCCCTCACAGATCCCCTCCCTCCCTCAGTCAACAGGGTCAACATATCTCAGCTGGGTTTCACATTTTTATACAAACTCTTCTCAGCATCCTTTGTTCACTGACCCTTTAAATTTAGGAAACTGCAGCAGGTGTGCCCTTAAGGCCTATTTTGCTGCTAGTTGCTTTAGATTCCCTCTCCCAGGTAAGTCATTTAAGAAGGGGGGGGTTTGTTGGTCTTCTTTCTGCTAGCTCCTTCTTCATCTACATAGGCTGCACTGCGTATCCTCCATATCTTTTGACACACACATAACAGTACACTAGCTCTGCAGCACACATGCAACACACAGTACATCCTTCTCAGGAGACGTTATTACTTCTTGGCTTTCTGAGATTGGCAAGAGCCTGAATTTGTTGCCTGTCACACTGCTGCCACCCATTAATGCAACAGCATACTTTGAACAAGCTGTCCTTCTCCTCCCCAAAATAAATATAGCATGGAGTGCTCCCTCCCTCCCAAGACAACAGTAGCTGCCTTTATCCACTTAGGGCTCCAACCTGCATACACTAAGGGGGAAAAAACCCAACAACAACAAAAAAAAAACCCCAAAACCAACCTACAACGGTACTAACTTAAAAAACTAGGACTCCCAAAACTGATGACTAGGCTATCTCACTGAAAGCAAGATCAATAGCATGCTGTACAAGAGTAGGTTCAGATTTATCAGTAGTTTTCTTTCCAATTCAGAGCTCTGAGATGAGTTCTGAACCAACACTGTTAAGTAAAGGATCATTACCACCTCTACCTGAATGGAGACCACCGCAAGCAGAGAGCCTGAATTGTCTCAGAAAAGTCTAAGAGGCAACACAGAGGACAAGCTTGCTCAGGGCTACNTCCTTTCAAGACATCTGTGAATTATAAAGAGCCAGTTGTCCCTCCATCCCCTTTGTCTTTAAGGAAGAGTTCAATATTAACTTTAGCTCCTTTTGAATCCACATCTGGGCTAGTGCCCAGTCCATCTGCAATATTTTTAAAAGTGACAAATTAGATTAAAACCACACAGAACACCCACTCAGGACTCACTCAGTTCTTCCAAACTATGGTAACTCACAACAGAAGGGACACTACAGTTAACCGTGGCACCGCTTGTGCAAAGCTGCAACCTGCACACAGACACGCAGAGGGTGAAGTAACTCGCTGTACAGCGAGCTATTGTACACGGGGAAACTGGACAAGGCACTTCCTTTTCTTCTGTGTTGTCCCCTCATTCATAATAATGTCCTTTAAGACATCTGCTAGAGTCCTGTAACATTAATGGAAATGGAAAAGCTCCAACAGGAACTCAAGGGTTTCTCTCTTTTTCCCATGAACTGAACATTATGGAATTTTAACAGATGTTCTACTTGGTCATAGTTAATAAAATGAATTATGCAGGAATTAAAAATCTGGCTCCATTTGCTTATATAAGATCTCAGCAGCAGAACGACATTCCCATTAAGAAATTCTAGAGGATTTACAGCGGATTTATAGTCCGCTCCTGCCTTGTTATAAGATGGCTGGAGATTTTACAAATGAACTTGTCTCTGTTGTGGAAAACATGAATATATTTACCTGTTCATTGACTATTCTTAGTAGCATGATCCAGTTTCCACATTGATGCACACTGGTACACTACAACCACAGGAAAGGGCAATTCTCACTTGGATTTGCTTTGGAAATGACATCATGGGAATTCCACATCATTTCACAGCCTCCGATTTCTGCCATTTATTCAAAGTCTCATTCAGCAACCTAATAACCATACTCCCACTTTGTGCTTTATCACAAAAGCTTTTCTCTTGGAGTACAGACGTCTCTTTTGGGCTACTACTGCCAACAGAATGATGCACTGTACCTCACTTCCCTTTCGATTTTAGGATTAGTTCAGTGTAACTACATCAAAGGAAGATGTAAAGACCAAAATATAATGGAGATGTGAGGGAAGAGGCACCAAAAAGGTGATAGGTGAAAGAGTTACAGCCAAAACTTCCAAGCATTGAAGTTCACTCAAAGTTACTTCCAAAAGCATTACATATTTAGCCATCTTCTTTCTGTTCCAATATTCATCTGTACAGAAGATATTCTGATGAGAAGATAAAGGGGATAAGTGAAAGAGTGAGAATCAAAAATGAAGAATGAAACAACTACCTTGTACCAGAACAGAAGCAGCACAAGCAGCTAAAGCAAATTACATGGAGCAGAACAAGGCTGTCTTGAAAAGATCTACTACACTATAGTAAAAACCCAAGGTTTTAACATTGTACTCCCTTTACAAACAATCAAACTTCATTTTCACTTAAGTCCAAGCAATTGGCAAGCAGATCTCTGTCCAGGCACTGAAACCTGCTTTATGCAATATGCAAAATTTTATCCCAATGCAACAACTAAAATTAATCTTTCTTAAATTCTGGCTCAAGAATTTTGCCAGTGCAAGAATATCAACATCTGAAAAAGCATCAATATTCCCAGCCTCTTCCAATTTTTTTTTTAAATGAAAAATCATGCATTGAAGCCCCTCTATCCAAAAATCTCACTCTACTGTAACTAAACAGAGGGGTTTGTGTAAGTAAAGAATCAAAGGATGTAAAGAAACTC
>VYZW01013409.1:0-15172 GCA_013401315.1 Balaeniceps rex
TATGGAATCTGATACCAAGAAAATTCTCCATTCATTTTAAACTATCTCTGAATCAGGTAGAGCTCAGAAACATATCTGTATTCCTGGAAAGGGAAACTACAACTTCTCAGAGTTTCCCAGGAATATAAATTCCAGTAGCAATACATCACAAGGTCAATATGATTAGAAAAAGAAAATATTTACTTTATTATAGCAAGGCACTGAATGGTGTCTGCTTTCACCTTGAGGACCCTAGAAGGAAAATCTTTCCAGAAAAAGAAAAGTTAGAGCCCTAATGAAAGCAGAAATATTTTTCATTCCCTCAAGACACTATTTATTGTGTTAGTATACAATCCATCAACAGCAGTAAATAGACTCGATAAATAAGGTAGTCTTCTAACACACTTGGAGATTTTGTGCTAAGGGAAATATGATTCTCTTTCTAGCACAAGGCAAGATTTTTCTTTAGTCACAGAGGAGGACAGACAGAATGGATAATGTCTGTTCTGGAATCCTTATAATAAAATTTCCAACCGGTCAGCCATTGAAAATCCTTCTAAATTTATCTGTGCAGGGCTACAAACTACATAAGCCTGAAAACTCATGACCTGCAGAATTCACAAGTAACTTTTCAAGCCATGCCAATAGGTTATATTAATTCCTTTATCAGGGAAAATGTTCAGTTCACTCTGGCTGAACAATTATGAGTTTATCAGTAAGCAATAGTAATAATAATAAAAAAAGTATCTCAATTAAAATGCATAATCTATCCAGTCTGAAAACAGAAAGGCTTATTGTGCAGATTAATTTTTTTTAATTTGCTTATTTTTGTTCACATTTTCCCTTCCCCATCAGTCAGCCAGCTTTCAATAAAGAGAGGAATAAGAGAGAAGTGGAAGAGGAACTAATAATAATAATAAATCAGGGCTGTATCTAGGCACTATTAAAATAATCAAAGAGAAGGTAACTTAATGATTGTGTATACATATTTTTGCTAGGAAAAGATACCTGGAGCTTTTCAACCTTGCTGACACAAGTAACAAGATCCGGTGTCTGGAAGTTGAAGTTAAAGAGATTCAGCCTTTAAATTAGATGTACTTCTTTAGCTGGGAAGGTAACAAAATAGTTGAACTGCTGTCCAAAGGAAGTCTGGAGTCACCAGACTTTACTATTTTTAAAATGGACTACACAGGCTTTAATTCAAGTTCTGGCAGACATCCTACAGCCTCTCTGCATGGATGGGAACTGAATACCTGCATAGGCAAAGTTGTCCACTCTGGCCTGAGAGTCTCTGAAGTTGAGTTTCTGGCACTCTGAGAAGGAGATGAGGGGGAAGAACTGTCCGCACTTGTCTCAACATCCTTCAATCCTTCTAGTTTACAGTACAACTGTCATCAAATCTCATCATTCAGACTTTCACACATCGCCTACCTAGGTCCGGGGAAAGGGAAAGGAGATAGGCTTGCTCTTGCTTTTCCTCCTCATGTGTAGTTGGCTTAGATGCAGTCTGGATTGAAGTCTCTTTCTTCGTTTTTTAATTATTAGAGATTGCCTGGACTGTGGTGATCAGTAATGCAGTAGATGGTGGCAGTGGGGCCTCATGGCTGCCTGCCTTGTCTTGTTCACATGTTCAGGGTTGTGCTGAGTGTCAGACTTAGGGAATTTTTCCACAAGCTGGGTTACCTGTGGCTTTGGATTTTTGATGTGTTCTGCTACATGTGGGATGTTTTACCTGTTCGATCATTGACTACCTGTTACCTAAGCAATTCCTTGCAGGTTGTCACACGTTTTTTGGAGCCAGGTTCACTTTTTTTCCTTTACCTGTAGCATGCAAGAGCTAAGCTGAAGAGGAGTAAAATGATTAGGTTTGACTAAGGCTTTGGGGTTTAGTACAAGGTATGTGTGTGAAATGTTAAGCTGTGTGGGGGACAAGGGGCCAGATTGGAGAGTCTAATTGTTCTCTACAGACTTAGACTTCAGCAAGCTGTAAACGCTTTGTACAATAAGCTTGTCCAAGCTGGGGTGCCAGTCAGGCAGATGGCCGGGCACTGCAGTCCATACAGCTCTTCTCTGTCTGACAGAGAAATCACCTCTACAAATGGGGTTTCCTCTACTTTGAGCTGTTGTAACTGCTACAGATAAGTCACTCACAGGGATGTGACCTTCATTTATTCCTGTTGACTTTTCCCTTGAGTTAAAATAAATAAAAGTGGCTGCCTCTTACCGCTGTTGGATGGGTCCCTCCTGGCAAAAGGCAAGAGACTTGGGAAGAACAATTCTTCTAACAACTCTAGAGGTTTTTCCAGAAGATGAGGTGATCTAGCTGGAGCTAGTGACTGTGACCACAAAAGGGGACAGAAAAGAGAGGAACGTTTGCCATTATTCTTTCAGGCCCCAAATTTTTTGCTGAAAACCTCCCTTGTGGTGATTGTCAATCACTGCTCACAGCCATTGTATGGCAGGGTGGAAAGGACTTGTTCTTAGCTTTGTAGACGAAGGGGGAGGAGACCTGGGACAAGGGCAATGTGATCAGGGGTATTGGAAAGCAACGTATGTTTTCAAAGAGCTTCTGCCTACATGAGTTTCTGACTGGCTGCACAATAGTACATGAGAAAAAGTGATTCACTTCACCTTTTTAAAAATATGCTCTCAACATAGGGGAACTTGGTTCTTCTGGGTGTGGTGCACCATTATCCTAGCCTGTGTCTAATCTTGTAGACATGGAGTTTGATTTTATATTTCTGCTGGAAGAATGAGTAAATAAAGGGCCATTTTCAATTTTTGAAGTAATTTCATATCACTGTAGGCATATGCAGCATCACAATCTACAGTATCTAAACTTGCCCAGGCTTCCCTCATAATCACAGGGGAGGAATGAGCACTTTCAAGGCACAATTCATTTGTTCTACTTGGGAACTCTACTTTAGGATGATTTGTACACTAGAAACGTAGGTGTTTTCCATTAGCCATAAGAGGAATTTACTTAAGAAGCTCAGATGTGGGTGCCTATACTGTAAAGAGCTGCATATGATCAAGTGGGCAATTGGCAAGTTACCTCCAAATATCTTACAGCCCAACAGCATGGTCAGCAAAAAAAGGGCCTTGCATTACAGATTCCTTTTCTTCTGAGATTTGAATTCTCTATTCTACTCCCACTCACTCTAAAATTTCTCATTTTGTTAGATGTTTTGTAGCATCTATTCCATGAGGAAAACCTCACCTCTGTGTTCATGTGTATTCTGACAAGAACGTTATGCGTGCCTGTGCATTACCTTGTTACCTCTCTGCAAGGAGGTAACAACAGCCCACTTGTCCAATGCAATTACTGAACTTCACTTCAGTTATATGTGCTCATCTCCCTGAGCTGCCTCCTGTCTTAGTAGCCTGTGGGATTTTCCTTTACTGCTTCTACGCACCTGGGTAGCTTATACCCAAGCTCTTGGCTACTGTTCTCCAAATGGCAGAAGATTTGGACTCAGAAGAAATATTGGGTGTAAATCTAGAAGTGAAGTTGGTGGTCTTCACCCTAGAATAAGGGCAGGCTGCCTGCAGCTCAGCAGCTCACTTATGCAGGGTTCCCAACCAGACATTACAGCTGCCCAGCCTGAGACGGATCGGATCATTTCAAGCAGGATTATAAGAGCAGGCCTGAGGAAAGTCAGATAATGGGTGGTCTTCACTCATTAGCAGAGCAGCGGAGCCCTTATAAGGAGAAATGAGTATTCTGTACCTCGGATCTAAGACAGAAAAGGCTACTGGCCTCACAAGTAGCTTGTTAGCAGTTGCAACCCTTTAGCTCCTGTTAAGATCTCCATCATTTTATCTGATCTATTGCAATCTATTTTTTGCTGCAGTAAATAAGTACCTTAGACTTTAAGTTTTCCTGCAGAAAAACTGGTTTGAGTTTTTGTTTGTTTTTACATTGAGATAATATCAACCTAAAATCTCACAGGACACAAAAATACTCAGGGTTTTCCTTGTTTTACCTGGCCATGGGCAATCCTTACTGAAGTTTACCTCGACCACTTGCATAGGAATGAAAACTGGAGCATCTTGTCATATAGAAATCTTACCCTGAGAAACTACATCATGCTTGCCTGTTGCTGTAAAGCTGAAGAGTACTGTTCTTCCTTCCTCCCTTGGCAATTTCAGAAGAGTTCCCATCATCCAAACATCTGTCCAACTGCCACAGGGCAGAATGATTTCAAGCTAAATAGCAGGGCACCAAGTTTCTGTTATCTCAGAAAACGTTTGACATATCGTCACAGGCTATGTTATGGTCTCATTAAGTGCGCATATTTGATAAATATTAATTTGTGAATGGACAGTTTTACCACTACTTTCAGTTTATTCTTCGTCTAAAGGAGCACATTATTGATAATGCTGGGATGCATGGTATGCTAAGTTATAACAACATACCTATTATTTTCTCATTACCTTCCCCTTACAGTACATTTGAAGCTGATTGCCAATTTCCATAACAGCCTTTTAAATAGTATGGAGTTTCCTGGGAAGTTGGTAGGGCTGAAGCTTACAGAAACTTGCAGCTTCTCCAAAGATGAATAGTAAAACAGTTATTTTGAAATCCAGTTGTGCTGTCTGCCTTGCTTATCTCTCACTGTGGAAAAAGCCCCTGACCCTCTACAGGGATCCTCTTCAAAGAAAGTGGAACATGAACCACACACAAAATTGTAGCCTTCATTGAATTATTAAAATAGTCTGTTGGTCTCTGGCAGCAGGGTCAGAAATCTTCATTCCTACTCCATATTTTATCTTTCCAGGCTTTCTGTCCCTTACTACAAAATCTGTAGCTGACAAAATTCAATATAGCGTCTGAAAGGACTCCTGAGCACTGTTGTTATAGTTGTATTGTGTTCTTTGATTGCTTTGGAGGTGCTGTAAAAGGAGGAACAGGGATAATATTTGAAAAATTACTAAAACAAAGTCAAAGGTGGTAACTTGAAATGAGAGAGTCCTTGAGCTCTTTTGCAAACTGCTTTCAGTGTTTCCATCTTCCCTCTATAGCTTACCACTGTGCAGCAGATGTACTTTTCTTTAGGATCAAGAGAACAATCTCCATTTTATTTAGTGGAAAATATTTTTTTGTGCGTTAGGGGTAGAAGGAATTCACTTGCACTGCAAGATTTCTTCTGCAGCACTACAGAGCAAGAGCTGTAGAAAACATTCTGCCCATGGACTACCTACTTCTGGAAGTCCAGCGCTGTTTAAACAGAATTTACAGTGTGTTAAAATTAGGCAAATACTAACCTTATAATTAGGAATGTAGTTCTGGATGGGAACTCCTGGGTCACTGGAAGTGCTACAGCCAGACAAACAGATCATGTAAACTCTTCCAACAGCTGATCAAGCTCTGTTTGAATCTAGCTTTTCTTCGTAGTTTTTATTCCTACTGGAAGTCTATGCCAGGGCCTTACTGCTTTCAAGGCTAGAGAGATGATCCTCTATCCTAGCTGCCCTCCTTTATTTGTTTGTTTTGGTTTTGTGTGGCCAGGTTTTGGTAGCAGGGTCCGCTACAGGGGTGGCTTCTGTGAGAAGCTGCTAGAAGCTTTCCCCATGTCTGATAGAGTCAATGCTAGCTGGCTCCAAGATGAACCCACCGCTGGCCAAGGCTGAGCCCATCAGCGATGGTGGTAGCACCTCTGGGATAACATATTTAAGGAGGGAGAAGAAAACCTGTGCAACTGCAGCCCAAGAGAGGGGTGAGAATACATGAGAGGAACAACTCTGCGCACTCCAAGGTCAGTGAAGGAGGGGGAGGAGGTGCGCCAGGTGCTGGAGCAGAGATTCCCCGTGAAGACCATGGTGAGGCAGGCTGTCCCCCTGCAGCCCATGGAGGTTAATGGTGGAGCAGTTATCCACCTGCAGCCCATGGAGGACCCCACACCAGAGCAGGTGGATGTGCCCAAAGGAGGCTGTGACCCTGTGGGAAGCCCACGCTGGAGCAGGCTCCTGGCAGGACCTGCAGACCCATGGGGAGAGGAGCCCACCCTGGATCAGGTTTGCTGGCAGGACTTGTGACCCCGTGGAAGGGACCCATGCTGGAGCAGTCTGTTCCTGAAGGACTGCATGCCGTGGAAAGGACCCACGCTGGAGCAGTTCGTGAAGTACTGCAGCCCGTGGGAAGGACTCATGTTGGAGCAGTTCATGGAGGACTGCCTCCTGTGGGAGGGACCCCATGCTGGAGCAGAGGAGGAGTGTGAGGAGTCCTCCTCCTGAGGAGGAAGGAGTGGCAGAGGCAATGTGTGATGAAATGACTGCAACCCCCATTCCCATCCCTCTGTGCTGCTGGGAGGGAAGAGGTAGAGAAATCTGGAGTAAAGTTAAGCCTGGGAAGAAGGGAGGGGTGGGGGAAGATGTTTTAAGATTTAGTTTTTATTTCTCATTACCCTACTCTGATTTGATTGGTAATAAATTAAATTAATTTTCTCCCAAGTCAAGTCTTTTTTGCCCGTGATGGTAATTGCTGAATCATCTCCCTGTCCTTATCTCGACCCATGGTCCTTTTGTCATATTTTCTCTCCCCTGTCCAGAGAGGGAGTGATAGAACAGCTTTGGTGGGCACCTGGCATCCAGCCAGGGTCAACCCATCACAGTCTTCTTTTGAAATTTATGGCTAGCTTATGCAGCTTATTCTTGTGCTAATATTTTCTTTTTTGATGGCTTCTTTTCCTTTATCTTTTCTCTTTTCCCACTGCTCACTGACTATGTTTTTACAGACAGCGTACCTCTCAGTCATCCAGCTCTTAGGCAAAAGAAGTCATCTCTCTTAGGCAATATGTACGCTGCTCCATGGGCTATCTGCTGTGTGTTTCCCTCCCCTGTTCAAATTGGGCAACCCATTGCAGTATGTCATGAATTCCTTCTATCCCAGACATCTAAGTTGTTTTCCCATAGAAACTAGGACATAAGGGAAAAAGAGGGAAGCAAGGAGTAACATGGCCTTGTTCTGATGCGGAACTGGGACATGACCAGGAACAGCTCACAAGCTAAAGATATAGAGCATGCTTTAAGATCCTGCAGTACAGATATAACTTAAGTTTCTTTCAACAGATTGAATGATAAGGGGATAGGGATACTAATAAATAGCACCAGCTCTATCTGGAGTTCATGTTCTTCAGACATGGGATGGATCAGCTAGATCTTACTAGTGCTTTGTAAGTAATTTTAATAGATTTTTGCATATCCTCAAAATATCTTGCCTCATAAAATCCTGGTGTACCATCTGACTCTTTCACATTGGAATTATATTGGTAGTTCATCATCATGCAGGAGTCTCCATCCCTCTCAGGTTTTCTCCCTCTTTGGTTATTCCCAATAGATATATTTATAGCAAGAACCCTTGACCTGCCTGCATGACCTTGCACTTGGTACAAATGACTTTCATCCCATATGTCTCACTCCAGTTTTCAAGGTCATTCAACTCTTTTTCAGTAACAATATGATCTTCCTCTGTATTGGTGCCTTTATGTTCTGAGACAACAGCAAATTTTAATGGTGTAATCATGTATTTGCACCAAATTCATTAAAGAAAATATGAATCAAACTTATTCTAAGACATAGTCCCGAGAAACTGCCTATTAATTATCCTTTATCTCCAGGCTTCTAATTTCCCTGTAATCTCCCCTTTAGCCAGTTCTTCTCCTAATTATAATCTAATATTATATTAATCTCTAGTTTCTGACTTAACAATTCATCTCTCATGCCACATCACACTAAGTATTGTACCAGTGTCCAGGTAGATTGAATCAGCTGCCTCTCCTCAGCCTTAATAATTACTTACTTGTTTAGTCTTACATGTTCTACTTTTAGTAATCCTGTGCAGCATTTCTTTCCACTTCCTTACATGTCTTTAATTATGCTTTCCATCAAAGTTTGTTCTAAAAAGCTGTGTACAATTGTGGGCAGACTAATGATCCTCTATTTAACCACATTATGTTTCTTCCTCCTTTGCTATCCTCTGGCTGTATGACCTCTTCGCAAGACTTGATAATGAATTCTATGGAGTGGACCTGCAACTTCAGAAGCCATTTCTTTTTGGGGCTTGGAGGTAACCCAGCCTCCTGCAAGTTGGAATGCATGGAGGTCTTCAGCCTCTTTCTGCTCTAACACAGTACTTCTGATTCCTATTTTTGTTCTTTTTAGCCACTCTTCCTTTACATCCCCACTCAGTATTTCCACCATGCTTGATATAACTGACATAAAAGCACTTGGGTTTTGGTCTAAACTGTGGTTGTCTTTAATCTCTGTCCTACATCACCATGATTTCAATGCCTGCCCATACTTTCTTTTTATTTATCCACCTGAGCATTACGTTGCTACCTTTTAGAATGTCCATACACAGTCTAATTTTGTTTGACTTCTAACAAAACTGCTAACAAAATTATTCCCGTAAGGTTTTGACTTCTGTAACTTTCAGATTTTACATTTTAAAGTGCCTGACAAAAGAAAGACCATGGCATCAAAGCAGCTGTTGTTTGTTTCTGGTTAAAAAGATGCCACATTAGATTACTGAGTTTTATCATCTTGGATGTTGTGTTGGAAGTGGTAAGATGTTGATGGTTTACCTTCCCTTCCCTGAGTTTTTGGAGGATTCTTTGCACAGCTTATGGATATTTTGAGAGCATTCTCAAGCATTTTGCTGAAGGGATAGAGAAGAGGAAAATATAGTAAACAGGATGTTTTTTGCCTAGTATCAAATGTAGCCCCAAATCCTCAAGCTCTTAAACAATAAGGGGGAAAAAAAAAAGGTTTTCTTCTTAATCGACTTGACTTCCTTGGTTGTTATTGTTACTATTTATATTCTAGTTCACCATACATTCAAATAACTTCCAAAGTAGCCGAATCCTGAATTTTAATATAAAACCAGCTAAGAAAAGGAGAAAAATAAAGGGCATGATTATTTCTTAAATCTCAGCTAAAGCAAGCTTGATGGACTAGTCATTGTGGGGATGGAGAGAACAGGAGGAAGAAAGACAGGACAGTCCCAGGGCTACTTGATCAGGTTTGGGTGCAAAAGATTTTAATTGGCCTTGATCCATTTTGCTCCAGTTTGGGACTTTGAAGACTTTATGAAGTAGTGGAGTTTTCCCAGGATGATAAGACAATTTCCTGCTTAATTCCAGTTAGCTTATTTGCACCCCTATCCAAGCCTCGTAATTAACAACGAGTTAATTTTGAGGCTATGGTCCTTGTTTATTATGTCTATTGCCTAAGAGCACTTGGCACAGTACAGGAGGACGTGTGAAGACACAGGAGGGAAAAGAAGCAATCCCTGCCGAAAGAGCCCAGGAACGATTGGGGGAAGATTTCTTGAGTAATGTGCTGAAATGCAGTTTTGATATATACGTTGGTGTGGTGCATAAATTTTCACAAAGACCTTCTTTCTGCAGAAGGGCAGATTTTACCTTACATAAATAAATGCTCAGCCCAATACCGAGTGAAACTAATGTCAAGGTTTTTTGAGCAGAGTAGACCCAAAATGATATAAAAATGTCAGGGTGCTGTGGGGCCAGGCGTGGTGGGGGCTCACCATGATGGGGTTTGCAGAGAAGGGCCTGGCAGCCAAGGCCTGTCCCACTGCCCCAGCTGGGAGCGGGGCAGCCCCAGTCCCAGGCATTGGGCACATCCCTGGGGACGGGCTGAGGCTGGGCCAGGCTGGGATGTGTGCCTGCAGGTGGGCCCATGGCCAGGCAGGGCAGGGTTGCAGGGAGCTGGAGCCTGGCCCTGCTGCACCATTGCTGGGGCAGGGGCTGACAGCCCTGGGGGGCTGACATAGGGTCCTGGGCTGTGGGCAGGGTGGGGGAGCCCCGGGGGGCTGGGCAGGGATGGTCTGGCTGGTTAGTGTCCTCAGGGCTGTGATGGACATCGAGCCTGCTTGCGTGATCTTCCTAGGCACACTTATTTGAACACGGTATTCAGACAGATACTGTATATTTGAAATATAAAGTAAAATTGGCCCAATTCAGTCCTGTAACTGTGATTTCTGTAGTTTAGTCATCAGAATTTGGTGTATTTTCCTGAGCTCAGAGTGATAGAGCAGGAAGACTCATCTAGGTTCAGAAACTCACATGTGAAGACTCTGATCTGTGGTAAAAACTATTAATAATTTAAATGAAATATAATCAGGACTTGGACACAATGTCATAGAAATATCAGAGAGACAGAAGCTCCAATTACAGAAGCCTGTATTTAATGTTGTAAGGGACTTAGAAGTATGATATTCTAAAACTGAACATAAGAGCCATAAAGTTCAAACAAAATGATTTCCCCAGCTTATACAGATCCCAAATTTCATGAAATTCAGTCCTATCTTATAGTTTTTGATCTTTCAAAAAAGAAGTGAAGAGAATGAGAATTCTTTTTCTTCCTCTTCTTTTCTTAATACTCTTTATCTTGCTTGGCTTTGAGTTACAACTGTGACATTCAATTAGGTGCTGAAAATGTACTAGTTGATTTGAGACTGAAAGAAAAAATATGAATAATTTGTCATAAAAATACAATTCCTGCAGGATTTCAAGTCCCTACTTAATTATAGAAAGCAGATATTTTTGTTACTCTCCTGCAAAGATTTTGATGGGAATTTACAGGTATTAAACATAGCCAGAGGAGGGAGCCTCTGATTGTCCTATGAATGCAATGAAAACCTGTTGGGAATTAGAACAAAGTGAGAAACTTTTCAATTAAAGCAAAAAGCAAGCAAGCAGAGGCTTTTGTTGATTCTTACAGCTTTTAATGAAAAAGCCCTCTATCTAAGCACATTTATTGCCGTATCTTTTTCAGTGACTCAGTGCAATGCCTCCATGAAATCCAGCCCATTAAATACTCACAGCTAGTACTGCAAATGCTGCCCAAACTGCCAAAAACCTCTTCCTGCCTTCAAAACCAGGCCCCTCTCCTTCCCTCTGTCACAGCAGAGCAGTGCTAGTCCTTCTCAGCTCAGCTTGGCTCCCCTTCTCCCCTCAGTTTGTCTTCCTTTCTGCCCTTTTCCTTCTTTCAGGAAGGAAATGACTGATCATGACTTCTGTTGTCTACTTTATATGGCAACAGGTCGGGATGGGGAGCCTGGCAATGGGTGCTACTCAAAGGAAAGAGGCGCGATGGAGGTAATGCATGTATCAGCCCAGATAAGCATGTGGGGAAGAAATCCATGGGAGGGTTGTGGTCATCTAAGTCAGATCACTCTGCTTTGAAGAGTGCAGACACAGTGTTCTCTTCACATCCTGAGAATGATCTAATCTATAGCTGACGATTAGTCATTGCAGCTGTTGATTCCTATTTGAGGCTTTAACCACTCTCCCTGCATGCAGCTAAATATAATATTTGAGCAAACTTTTACTTAAAATTACAAACATCAGAGTAATTCAGACTCTGCGTGTGCCTTTTCTGACTACTGTAGCATTCTGAAACTTCAAATTGCTACACTTATACAATCTTATGATGTGCTCATCATGTTCCTTTTTCCTTCAGCTTCCTGAGTCTGGGTAGCAAAACTCAAAAAAGGATATAGAATCAAAAGTCAGAAAAGTCTGAAATCAGGTTGGCTATAGGATTGAAATTTTTCCTCTTCTGTATATGCATATGGCTTAGTCTTTAACTACATGGTCCACACCTTTTTCTTTCTTCTGTGAAACCCTACTTTCATACTGTACAGAGTGGACTTGCTCTGTGGGTGAATTGGAACTTTGTACTGAACTGGGTGTTGGGATGCACAGTTCCCTTGAAGAGAAGCAGTGTAGTTTCATGGTTAAGATAACTGGAGGATGTCCTGAAGAATTGAGTCTTTTCTTCCTGCTACTGCCATAGAGATCCGTATGATGTCATGGAAAGTGACATGAACAAAACTTTCCATAAGTGACCACTCCCTCTCTTTTCCTAATTTTCTTTGTGCCTTCTATTAGGCTTTTGTCCCAATGTATGTGTGTGCTAACATTTACAACTATATCTCAAGACAGTGGGACCAGTGCTTTCTCAACTACAGGTGAAGTCCTGTATGACTGTAAGCTCTTTGGAAAGTATTGCTGCCAGGAAGTCTACTTGGGCACAAAAATCATTACATTCTTTTCAGAATCCCCATGCCCTCATTCGCCGTATGTGAGAAGAGGCTCACCCTGCTTCCCTTTCGCTCGCTCTTGTAAAACTGAATCTAGAACATGTACAAAAATACCTGACTGGTGAACAGCGTGGATTGGAGCCTGTCCCCTTGGAACTGCACCACTGTAATTCTCTTTGTAGATGAGACTGCTGTTTAAAACTGTTCAGTAATTATTCTCAGAGCAGTTAAATGCACCTGCTTAAGGAACAGGTCTTCAGGTGAGCCGTATTTTCCACAGTAAACAGCCCCATTGCACTGACAGTGTTTTCACTTCTGTAATGCATTAAAGTTCAGGAGGTTTTCTTCAGTGGCAGTGCTTGAATACATCATCTGGATATAATTTCCCCATTGGTTTTTATCTCCTACATCTGTACTCTTTGATCATACTTGCAATGCATTATGAGCTCGTGCTTATGAGTCTTGCACAGAAACAAAAGTGACTTTCACTGCAAGCTTTCTTTTTGCTTGCCAAAAATTCAGTACAGACAGGGACAGAAAATAGGTTTAGGGGAAACAAGCTTAGGGGACTGCTGATTTTAGAGCTTTCAGCAGTGGTTAAATGCTTAAAAACCCTCCTATTTCTTGTTTTGTTAAACAAACCACTCATAATTATCTTAGCATACGTAACCATGATTCACTGAGCAGCAATTAAACAGAAGCCTTCTACGAACTGGCTCAGTAATATAAAAGGTCCTTCAGCCCCTCCTCACTGGCACATGAATGACTTCCAGCAAGAATGAGCAATTATAGCTTAATCTAAAGGGTTAAGACACTGTGATCAAAAGCTGTAACAACTACTATCATTATTGGACTGGCATTGAAGGGGGATTATAATCTTTACCAGTGAGGTCACTTTTTTGTCTTCATTTTGTTCTACAGTTCTCACACTGATAAGTTGTTTTAATAGCAATTTGTATCCCATTACTGCCTGGTTGTGATCAAAGCTTTAACACGCAATGAAAATTTTCTGCAAAGATTCCCTCCATCTGGTGCTGAACACTTTCCATTTCCTATTTGACTGGAAATCTTTTTCAGGGCTCCTTCCTGCATGTGAGAGACATATGATAGAAAAACTGCTCCCAAAACTTCCAGAGGAAACATTCATTTGACACTTGTTCATTCTGAGATTTCAGGTGCCTGTTTAACTTCCACCACATGTGGTTTTAGTTTCCTTTTGTTTATTTGTTTTAAGGGATGTATCCAAGACATAATGTTCAAATCCAGATCTTGGATCTTTCCAGAACTTGCAACTCAATGTTTTGTTTTATTCCATTGCTGAAATGGAATTTTTTTTTCCTGAGTAACAAGTGAATAAGGACCCTAAGGATTAGGTGTCAAAACTATAGCTTCAAAAGTATGCCGTACAACTAAGTGGTGGTTTCACTTAATAATAAAATTTTTTGTTTGCTTTCATATTTTAGCTTTATACCTCAAAGAATCAGGTATGAACTAGTTCTCAAATGCAAATCTCTTCTAGCTGTTGTAGATAATCAGGTTTCAGATAAAAATCATGTCACTTCTCATGTTTATCCTCTGACTCTGTCATCCGATCCTGATTTGCTTGAAATTGGAAATTCAGCTCCTTCCAAAGGTCCAGTTAGATGTTCTCAGTTTGTTGCAAGTGTTGCAAGCCTTTTGCTTTAGGTTGATCACGACAGTTTTGCCCAGCTGGTGGCAAATACCAATTAGTGCTCAACTTTCACTAGCTGATATGCCTTTTGAATGTAAAAGAAAGGAAGACAATGGGCTTGAAAATGTCACCATTTCCTTTTCTGAAAGCACTGCATGAACACGTCTTTGTTACACAGGAGTAAACTGTCTGAGTTTCTCGAAACTCGCTAAAATCATCTACCATGCTGTACTGCAGACAAAGCTTTTCAGTGTTCAGTTCTTCTCGCTGAAGGGTTTTCCTTCCTTGGCTCCCAGCCACAGATTAATAGTCTGTAACCAAGCTCTCAAAAATGTCAAATTTAATTGGAAAAGGAAAATCAGAAAATAAAAAGTTATCTGGCATGACTCCTCTGGGTCCCCCTCTTACAAGCTTTGCAGGTTCCTCTGCTTCATTAACCAACCCTGTATTGGAAGGCTAAGCCCTCACTGTCCCCTCACTGTGCAGCTTCTGCCTGGAGTCCCTGGGGCATGATCCAGCCATGGTGGCACCAGAGGAACCCAACTAGGTTCAGTTCTGGCTCCCAGGCTGCATAAAGCAATAACAAAGAACGTTTGTCCCCTCCCTGCTTTGCTAAAAAGCTGAAGAAAAGCAATAGCATGAGCTGTTACGTGACTAAGGACATAGGCTGCCATCTGCACCCTGTTATTTCTAGGTCCTAACGCTGCGGATCCCAAGGGGGGTTGGAATGGAAGGTGCCAAGTACAGAGGTACAAGCAGCAGAGCTCTTAGAGGAGACTGTGGATAGAGTGGACCAAAAGTTTTCCCAAGAAACAAAGGGTTCAGCAGGAAGTATTTGGTTTAGAGCCTTCTGGTTTACTATGCTTCAGGTGAATCAGAGAGAGAGTTGTGAAAGAGCTAGATGTCTGTCATGGTGAGCTGAGAATCCAAGAAAGTGCTGACCCCAGCTCACCATGTAGAACCGTTCTCTGGAACTGAGGGCTGGGAGCTGCCAGTCCTCACTGGTCTACAGAATTGCCTGCCTGGTCAATTTTACTATGTGCACAACCTCTGAAACTGGTAGGAATGTCTAAACCACAATCCCATTCTTGTATGAATTTACTGAAGAGCAGAACACTGAGGTTTTGGCTCAATTTCATGCTGGGAAAAACTGTCAAAGCAGAGAAGTCTGTCTGGGAAGCAGCTGTTTATAGCTGTTGTGAATGTGCACCAGTTCCAAGTTCTGTTTGATAGATAACATATGCCCTCAGTTATCAAAGCTTTCCAATGCTTTTCTTTGATTTTGAGTCCAGCAGACTTAAGAAGTCTTGTATCTTACAGCAAGGAAATTTGCTGTTATAGGAACTTGGTGTTATGGTAATAGTGCCTTGACAGGAGAGAGGCTCAGCATATAACAGAGTGCCACCCTGCCCTGGGAGGGCCTCGTCAGGTGGACATTCATCTGGCTGCTG
>VYZW01013410.1:11598-39068 GCA_013401315.1 Balaeniceps rex
GGGAAGAATTAAGGTTTATCCCTGCATGTGACTGACAGATCTCACAATTCAGAGACAAGGTTACAGAATATCCCATACTAATGACTGTAGGGTATCATATTTAAAATTATTTTTAAAGTCTCCAGATACACTATGTGTTGCTTTCACCTGTTCTTGAGTAATGTTTTACAAAAGCCATGGAGTTGGCTGACCGTGAAATCTGTCAACTTCAATATTAAATGTTATCAAATCAGTGTTGATAGCTGAAGAAAGGAAAGCATGCTATACACTAATCCTCTGCCTTTACAGGGGAAAGCTAACCTGCATGAGCTAGAAAAGCTATTATCTGGACAGTTAAGTAAGTTGTGCTTGTCAAATGATTAAAAGGTGATCAAGCTTTGCCAATGACAATGATGCATTTATATCCTCCTTAGACTCTTCTCTTTCTACTTTTTCTACTACCCATTAATCTCTACTTCTGCTCAAGCACAGCCTTTCTGATGCAACAAAACTATTTTGCCTAATTGATTTCTATGGAATCCCCAAGCTACTCTAGCAGATTTGGGTGGTGACTTACAGTTTACTAAAGGACTAAAGTATGTAACATTACTAACACAAAATCAGAAAGTTTTCTTTTATATAGACAGACTGCATGTAGAGGAAAATCATAAAAACATAGTTTATTTGAAAGTACACTGTTTTGCTTTTTTAAATGTTTTTTGCTGTCAGCATAAGGAGCCTGATTACAGTCAGGAAAAATTTTATCTACATCGTTGTAAATCAACGTTAATGGAACTACTGTACACAGCAGAAAGACCAGAGTGTAAGCTGTTAACTTGATGGTTCTTATAACTTCCCTCACTTGTTCCTGCTGTGGTTTTTTTGTATAGGTAGACTAAGGGAGTGAACAGTTTTAGCACAGGCTTTTAAGCTCACCTATTCATTCTCATAATTACTGATCAACATGAACAACAGGAAATTAAAATCCAAGTTACAGAGTAACCTTTGTTGAAAGTACATTTCTCAGGTCCTTTAGTCCAACACATTTTAATACTAAAAAGGGAAGCAGTAGGATGTCAGTGGTGTTTTTTGTAATAATCAAGAGAAGTGTTTTTCTCTGTGAGGGATAACCAGTTTAAGGAAAGACTTTCAGAACTACATTATTTCTAAGTAACCTCAATTAAGGAAATCTAGCCAGTTCAGGGTATTTAACAAACTTACCTTAAAAGCAGTAGTTATTTCAAACAGATAATCTTCTGTAGAATGCATAACCAATTTAAAAACATTATATATCAAGTTTAATATACTAAGCAAACATACAGAAAAAGGAGTTGAGATTTTCAGTATTTCAGAGTATGTGATATAACAATATGCAATATATACAGAGATCAAAGATACAAATTTTATGTGAAATTTGTCAAAAAACCTCTCCAGTTATGCTAGATTATTCTCTAGGCTCCTAGTTCAGTACTGGAGTTCTTCTTGTGTTTAATGTTTACTGAGCACTTCCTGTCATGGTGCAGCTCATCAAAAAATATTACTCACACTTTTACAAAAATGTTCTGTATTTTTTGAAGTAGTAGCATGCTAATTTGCTAAAATAAATATGGAAAAATGGAACAATAAGTTACTTTTTATTAAAGAAGAGCAAATATTTTATTTATTATTTTCATATGTAATATATTTTAAAGAGTTATTCTTAATTGGCTTGCGGAAGTCTACTGGTAAAAAGGAGGTCCAGGAACTGGTAATGGAAAGGGACTGTAAACAAGCTATTGCTTGTTTTTTCACAACAAGCCTACAGATTGAAAGATGTCCATTACTGTTAATTTTTACTAAAATAGGGAGCAAACTTCCTTTCCAAACACTCTGGTGAAATATGATCTGGCATATGCATCTTATTTTATTTTACTTACAGATTAGCAGGGGATGATTACTTTGACAATACCTTCCAAACACTTAATTATCTTCAAAATTATTTATTTTCAGGGTATCTAAAACCAAAGCTGTAATTAAAGTCATGTTTTGGAGATTTATCATATTTAGATGGGTAAGCAATAAAGAGAAGCTCTAAGCTGAGTATAATTTTGAGACATTGAAAAGTATGGATATGTCTTATAATCACCTTTTCTGTGTGTTACCCAAAGGGAGAGAGAAATGATTGCACGAAAAAGCACAGTAAAGTGGCTAATGTATGGATTTCCAACCATCTTGGGAAAAAATTCCTAAATTTGTAGGTTTGTGGTAGCATCAATGACAGCTAAAGGTTCTACATTTAGTTAGTTAAATCACTTGTTTGAATTAAATTTAAATTTCACACATTGTGAAAAAATCCTCTCTTCGAGGATTTTGTCAGCTATCATTTTTTTCTACTGCAAGGTTTTACTGAGGAAAAACTAAGGGAAGAAAAAGGGAAAGATTGTCAGGCTATTTAACAGCACTTACATATATTAAGTGGCTCAAAGTGACATCATCACCTTCTTCGGCAGCACTCCTAAGAGTCACAGAGAATCATGCATTGTGTTGAATCTTCAAATACTGGCAGAAATAGAAACAGGGGTAGACATAAATTAATCATACCAACAATATCCTACTACTGTAAAAAACATTATGTAAAGGATTTGACTCTCATTTAAAATACCTTGATAATTTGAAGTGCTAAAATCATCATCCTTAAAAAAAAAAAATCTAATAGCCTTTGATATAAATTACACTAATATAGATGTTCCACTGCAAGACTTGGCTGTACTGAAGATAGGGAAGAATGGCAGGGAAATGAAAATTTTAATTTGGATTTCTCTACAGCTTCAAAGTTAGCTATAAGCAATACACCTAAAGTGATTTCATCTTTGCAGCAATTTGTTAAATATTGGGAAATATTTAGGGAAAATATTAGGGAAATAATAAATAGGGAAAATATTTCTGTGATTATTTAAAAGAAAATTACCAGTTTTTCAGTTTAACCTTGTGATGAACAGTAACAATTTTACTATTTGGAGTCATGTTAGATTACTTAAGTGGTGTGGACGGGCAGCCAGCTTCCCGCACCCTGTGTTGAGCAGCACCCTCCATAGAGCAGTAGATGAGAACTACCTTCTTCTCTTCATGGTCACTTACTCCCTAAGGAAGAAGTCTTCTTGTGTACAGCAAAGAAGCAGATAGAAAGAAAGAATTCATTGGGACATAAGGAACTGGAATTTACTGCAACTCAGAAGTCAGTAAGACTGGCAATAAGCCCATGAGAAGGAACGCACACAAAAGGAGGACACAGCTAGGAGGGATTTATTTACAAAGTCTTTTATTCCTGTTCTCTTTCACCTTGAGTTCTCTTTTCATAGGTATTTTAAAGGTGAGCTTCTTAGAAGTATTATTCATGCTTGTTTCTGTTCTAATAAAACCTGGCTTCTGTGGGTAAGAGCTCTTCTGTCTTCAGCACTTGCTGGTTAAAAAAAAAAAAAAGAAGGGGGGGCTAAGCTATTCCAACTTATTTTTTCCAAATATCACCGCAGATTTTAACAGTACCCAGAATGTGTATTTTATTTGGGTTTCCTTGTCTCCAATGAACTTGGTTCTGGTTTTTAATTATAGAAGGGAAAAAATATATTACTTCGTAGTTTTTTCTGTTTCTGCCAGAGCTACCCTGACACATATTAACAGCCAGACTCCAAAAAAACAGAAGAAAAGGAAATATTTTATAGAAAAATAACCTCATGTCTTTTCAATCTTGGGCTAAATATAATTTTATCAACATTTAGACATTTACATATAAGAGCAAATAAGATTTTTAAAAAAATATATTCAAGCAAATTTACTATAAAGATCAAACTCAGAATGCTCTGGCTAAAGAAGTCATATATTTTAGTTGTATAAATGTTTACCTGACTTACTTTCTGTATCTATCAGACTGTAGACAAGACAGGAAATTTTCCTGATTGACGTAAGTCCATGGAGAAGAATGATGAAAGCGAAGCTAACATTCGTCACTGTTATGCTAAGTATGTAATTTACTAGTATGCTAATTTTTCTGAGAAGTTTGTGTGGGAAAGTAAAAAGGACAGTGGGGATTTATAGCAGCAATGTTGGACTGTCTGAATTGCCTCTAAAGGCAGTACATTACAAGATGTAAACAAAAGATTACTACAGCAGAGCTATTTCTTCTTTGTTGGAAGCCCAGGAGAATTAAGTTTTGTTAAAGAAAGAGATAAAATTAGTCATTAAGCCCTCAATTAGCCAATCTATTATTTTAATTCAATATTGGAAGCTGAGTAAAGGCAGAACTGGATGATTGATTTCTAAAGTTTTTATAGAATCAATTAAAGGACAAAAAAGGTTTAAGTTTTATGAGATTAGAATTGGTTTGGCTCATTAGAGGTAGCTGAAGGTATTGGCAGGACTGTTTTAAACCACCTCTGGTTACATCTACAGTGACTTCATACAACTGTGCCAAAAGGACAAGCATGCTCTTTGCTCAGCTCCATTAAATCCATACAGTCATTTCAACAGGCCTCAGCTGCAAATGTATCATTGTTCACAGGCTCAATAGATGTTAGGGCTACCTGCAAGCTGTCTGTTCATCACACCAATACTGACTGCCTTTCTAAAAGTAATATTGTCAAAAATGATGTCATATAACCAGGAGGTTACCAAGTTAGATAAACCTGTTAGAGTGAGAGCAAACTGTGAAGAAAGACTGCACTCTGGAAAGATAATGGGCAGGGGGAGGAGATTAGTTTTTACACATTTTCTTTCAGTCTAAACAATATAGCTGAATTTTATTTACTTAACATTTTAGTGGTTCTAATGTATATGTTAATAAAGGTTACCCTGTCCAATTAAATTCCCTTTTTCTTAAAGTAAGTACAGCAAAAGAAAGCAGAACTACCTCAGCTTCCCATGCTCTGCCAGGTGCATAAGAAACTGGGAGGGGGCACAGCCAGAACGGCTGACCCAAACTAGCCAAAGGGGTATTCCACACCATATGACATCATGCTCAGCATATAAACTGGGGGGAGTTGGCTGGGGGGCAGCAATTGCTGCTTGGCCGCTGGCTGGGCATCAGTCGGTGGGTGGTGAGCGGTTGCATCACTTGTTTTCTTTTCCCTGGGTTTTGTTTCTCTCTTTTGTTCTTCTTTTCATTGCAATTTTTATTACTATTATTATTATTATTTTATTTCAATTATTAAACTGTTCTTATCTCAACCCACAAGTTTTCTTACTCTTGCCCTTCCAATTCTCTCCCCCATCCCACCGGGGGGGAAGGATGAGCAAGCAGCTGTGTGGTGCTTGGTTGCCAACTGGGTCTAAACCACGACACCAACCTTCTGCACTGCCAAAGATGCTTTTGCTACCATGGCTGCCTGAAGAATAGGCAAACTTAGAGTCAGTGCTATGCAATTAAGAATCCAAGATGGTAATATATCACCTATTATTTTTTGTAGTATATTTTTAATAGTTTCTATTTCTGGAATTCAAACTCAGAATTCAGTCAGGAATAGCAAAAAATTGTAATGAGTCAACGTTTACCTCTTTTATATCAAAGAGAAGGATCATTTAGAATATGAAGCTCCATGAAAATGGGATTAGATGGGTGTTAGCCTAAGTCTTAGGTCTTGAGGACAGATGGAGAAGAAAACAGTCCTTACTTGCACTAATTTTTTAAAACTCAATAAAAGTCCTCAAGGAATCTGTTTCATACTAAATTTTGCAGAAGTTACTGTTCTTTATAGTGAATGGCATTTTAGGATGGTGTGTTTCAATGCTATAATGGATTTGTATTTTAAAGGACAATAATACCCACAGGTAGGAGCCCTTGAATATTTTGCCTTATTCAAAACAGAGCTGAACATGCAAAAGTACTCCATGACCTTATATGAAGTTGTGTTGTGGACGATTAATTCTTGTAGCTAAATGGGAAGAAACTCATATGAACATATAGCCCTACGACATCTTCATTTTTAGGGGTTTTGGCAACATGTGATGCCAAAAAATGGAAAATAAAACCAAATAAATACTATTAACATCTACAAATGTTCCTTATCTAGTTAAGCCGATATGTGTTTTGGTCATGACAGTCATTACACATACAATTAGGCAAGACTTAGTCAGAGAGGGCTATAGCTTTATGAATGCAAAGGGGTTAGCAGGTTCCATTATTCATAGTGGATCTAAAGAGAATGAATTGGAACTCAAACCAAAGTGTTATTCATTTTATTGCCAAGAATGTTTTCACTTAATACATTTTATCCTTAACTGTTTGAAGAGTACATTTGCTTTAATAAAGAATTTTGAATGCACTAATCATAACTTTGCCTTGGGCCAAATTTTTATCTTTTTCATTATTTAACAAAGAAGAAATATTTCTGCATATTCAAAAATATTATGGTAATTGGGGCTTTTAAAAAATATAATAGATTGTAAGGTTTCACAAACTAAGCTATTTCATCTATCAAGAATTTGAATATACTATTTTTAAAGCTACACTTGTCAACTGCAAGTAAACATTCTACTGTAGTAATTTTAGCTGTCTAGGTAATATTCCTTGTGTTCCACATTTAAGTATGTCAAGTAAGCAATGACAAGTAGCAGCACAAAAGAAGCTTGATCCAAGTGCACATATTTATCCGTATCTGTAGAGTTCTTCCTATGCTATGTATATAGTTACACACAATGGTACTTCAGAGAACACAAAGTTTTTAAATTAACTACTCAGACTACAGTCTTGACCTCATTCCCTTCTGCATAAGCATTAGGATGTAAACTTTATTCCATAACCACAGTAGTCAAGTACACCAAAAGGATACTGCTCATTTAATAATGACTTTACTGATTTTTCTCCATCTTCAGTTTGCAAGCCTCAGATCTTATCACTCTCTATGTTGTTAAATCATGCTCAAAAAAAAAAGTATTTCACAATTGAGTGCCTTTATGAGATGATGTAACACATTGATGTCCATTTTGCAGATGGGTCCAAAGGCACAGAAGGCTCAGGTCCTTCTAAAAGGAAGGAATTCAAGTATTGTTCTATTTCATTGTTTGCTGCCAAAATGTGTTTAAGGATCTGGGCATGAGATATTAGGCCAGAACTCATTTAAGGATCTGTATTTTGGAGCACTGAGTAGTGTGTAAAAGGTTAAACATTGATTTTATTTGCACAGCTATAAGCATACAAAATTTTCACAAGCCCAACTAGACCAACAGGCTGTGAACTGCAGAAAACAGGTGATGACATACAGAAGGCTTTTCCAGTGTAATATGCAGGTATAGAACCCTATCCGTTGTGGTGGCATTCAAATAACTTTTCCTTATCACTCTATCAGAGACCAGATCTTTCAAAGTTGTTTCCTCTTAGGTTGTGAAAGTTCTGAGTACAAAGAGGGGCAGCAAATGTAGGAAAGGACCTATTCATCCAGAACCATCCAAATAGAATATGTTTAACATAACTTGCAAAACTCCAACCTTTCTTGTCAAACTCTAATCAGCACATATAACAAGAAATTTCTTTCAGTCTTAGAACTCATATTTTTAGTGGTCCATAAGCTGAATCTTGCTTGTTTCAAATCCTTGGTCCAAAGTGTAAATCCTCTACAGCTTCCCAGTGCCTGGAAAATTGTAATACTTTCTTCAAATGATCCAGTTCACAGAAAAAACAAAACCATTTTTGGTGAAGCTTTCCCCAGAAACATTTAATGCCAGGCCACCATCTCACCCAAGATGTTTGAGGCAAAATATTTTTATAAGCAATTAATGCTACAGGCCCTAAGTTTACAATATTGAAAACCCTGAGTCACTGCAAACATTTGCTTAAAGTATGCCTAAAGGGATTGAACTTATCTTTACCTTATAGTTGCAGCTGTCTCACACAGTTAACGGATATTTAATTTAACTAGTTTTTATGTAGTGATACATTCATTATGGTATACCTGGCCTTCTCTCTATTTATTTTTCCTGACAATGGTTCAGAGAGCTCCATGTGGAACCACTGCCACATAGTGACCTCTTTTTTTGGTCTGTACTCAGAATCTCTATCAACATAGCTTTAAGTTGCTGGCATTAAAAATAATAATAAAAAAATTATTTTTATTAATAATAGTAATAATAATAATAAAATCAGCCACTGGATATCCATTAGACTTCCCAAAATTTTCATCCCCCATGCACTTCATAATGTTAAAGAGTCTATTAAATCCATGGCAATTATAATCAATATGTAGTGAAGGATAAGAAGGAGTTTCTGTGTGCTCCTCATTCATTTTGCCTTATCCTATTATTTCTAACACTTGTCTAATAATTGTCTAACACTTAGATAGTAACCTCTTTGTGTTTATACAGCAATAAAACAAAAGTTAGCTCTCATTCATTAGCCATCTCCATAATGAATTATTAGTAGCAACATTCAAATAATCCCCCTTCTCTTCCTTACACAGGTGGTCTGTTTTATACTCTGTGTTCATTGATAATATTTTAGGGTAAAATTTTTTAAAAACTGCAACCTAGCCTAGTCTTGGTTAGTCAAGAAAAAACACATTTAAGCAAGCATATACCAGATATACAGAAATACTTCATTTTTATCCATCTACAGAGCTGTTGTGGTTTAACCTGGCAGGCAGCTAAACACCACACAGCCATTCTCTGGCTCCCCCACCTTCCCACAGTGAGACTGGGGAGAGAATCGGGGCGGGGGGAAATTCATGGGTTGACATAAAGACAGCTTAAAATGACAGAAAAGAAAGGGAAAATTAATAATAACCACAACAGAATATACAAAACAAGCAATGCACGATGCAATTGCTCACGACCTGCCAACCAACACCCAGCCAGTCCCCAAGCAGTGATCACTGCCCCCCGGCCAACTCCCTCCAGCTTATATACTGAACATGACATCATATGGTATGGAATAGCCCTTTGGTCAGTTTGAATCAGCTGTCCCACCTGTGCCCCCTCCCAGCTTCTTGTGCACCTGGCAGAGCATGGGAAGCTGAAAAAGTCCTTGACAAATGTAAACACTACTTAGCAACAACTAAAACATCAGTGTGTTATCAGCATTATTCCCATCCTAAATCCAAAACACTGCACTGTAGCAGCTACTAGGAAGAAGATTAACTCTATCCCAGCCAAAACCAGGACAAGAGTAATTGGTTATTGACCTTCATAAATAATATCTAGAGAAGTGATATTTATAAATGAAGGGTGATTTGGAGTGTTAAAACTGACTGTATTAAAAGAGGACATGAAGAAGAAAAAACTACTGTTTATGTTGAAGAGACCAACACCTGATTAAGGCAAGAAGAGACAGGAAAAACCGCAGAGGGAAATTACTGGACCTTGACAATATAAACAAGCTTTATTTTGGAGGTGGTCATATCCTGTTCTTCTGACAAAACTAACTTTAAAAAAATCCCATTGTGAAATCATTTTAAGATTTTCTGTCCTACTATTTTGCATGATTTCTCCCCTTGGACTTTTCAAAATTATGATGAATTAGCTTCATATGGGAGGCGGTTTTCATCAGATGATTACAGGTTTTTTTCAGTTACTAAAAGCTGCAATGCATCATTAATTATGAAACGTTTGTTAGTAGATTTTGCATTTATTGTAAATAACTGTAAAGACAGAATAAAAAATATAAGTTCATATTTAGACAATTTGCACTGTAATTCCCAGTTAGAGAAAATATGCTACTGAAGAGATATGAAATACTACATGCCTCTATATTTAATAGATATGGGGCACTACTTGAATTCAGATGTTTGTATTCATTTTTTTCCTTTGTGATCCTGAGCAAAGGGAATTCTGCTTCTCAGATGACATTGTCAGAAAATGTTTGAAATTATCTTTTTCTGTAAAGTTGGTCTGCTGGATGGTATCTCAGGACTCCATTACAAAGTTCTCTGAAGTGTCTGATATAGGAAAGTAAACCCACTCTTCAGATCTCCCCCTTGAAGATAAACAACTGCTCTGCTTGAGGAATGTAACAGCATGCCTCCACAGCTAATGCTTGCAAGCCATTTTTATATCTATTTCTGTTCAGCTGCAACACACATTTCTTTACTGGCATCATTCCTTGCTCATTTGTGTCCTCAGGTGGAAATAGCCAATTTTAGAGCCCAAAGCTTTCTGAATGCCATGCAGTCATGACTAATTTATTCTTGTAGATAAGTATACTTCACTACAAAGTAAAAATCATGACTGAAAATCTACAGGCATTGGGAAAAGTTTTCCCCAATTTTTATGAAGATTTCCAGCACAGTTTAATAAAAACTAAAAATTGTTAGAAAAGCAGCTGTTAAGTAAACTTATTCCAACAATTTAGTAACATTTAGTCACTAAATATTTACATTTTATATACATATATGATGAATAACATGATAGTGTGAATATATACACCTACCCACACATACACAATTTAACATATATATATATATATACACAGGTAGACATACACACCCACATACATCTAATATGTATAAAAGTGTAGGTGTTTTATATATAAACTATGAAACTATATAGTAATCAATTTCTGCAACTTTGGTTTTGGGCTACTTTTGAATGTACGGACTGAGAAAAACATAGTTCAAGAAAGCTTAGCTACACTTATACAAAAGTGACTGTGAGTCCTTTTGTGAATTACTGCTTCAAACGTCAATCGTAGTAGTTCATCTTCCTGCAGAAGTTTACTCTTTTTTTTTTTTTTTTAATATATCTGCATGGAGAACAGTTGCTTTTATTTACTGAACTTAGCATCAGTTATGATATACATCAATCTCTCATACCTTAGATATGATATTCCACATATTTTGAATATATGAGTATTCTTATTCACATAGGGTATGGAAATATGCAACATTCTATGTAGGAAGAGTACTGAAGTGTGTAGAGGAATATTGAGGAAGATAATTTGCTCACTACTTTTTCTTGAGAAATTGGTTCTCAAAAAGTGAGCATCATTGCCAGTTTTCTATACCTGGAAAGGAAGAAGATTGCACAGTGCATTGTTTGACCATCTCATTTTACATTTGGTATATGTTTAAATATTGAGTCCATGTTTGAATGTTGAATCTACGATGGTTTTTTTCAGCACAGAAAGCAAAGTGAAACAGAGGGGGGAAGGGGAAAGGAAGGAAAGTGGAAAGGGAAAAGAAATTAAAGGAAAGAATACGTCATATTGAGATGGAAAATAACAATCACTAGCATCACTAACAATTAAAAAAATTGAGAAAATAAAGCATAATGAAATTACCTATATCTGAGATAATATGGTATTATAAATATGATACTCTTGATCAGTACAGCACATTCACAAAAGAAGTTATGATCTTCATATTGGCAAAGACAAATTTAGGCTTACATACAAGCATAGCCATCTCCAATATTCACTAGTGTTTGGGACCTGAATGCAGACAAAACATATTTTCTGTTTAATCCAGGATAGCTTCTATTTTTTTATTGCTAAATTTCCTCCATAACAACATAATGTTCCAAGGCATCTGTTCATACAGCTTCCCAGTAACATTATGAGACCAAATACACTCATATTTCTTTAAATGAAAACAAAATCGCACGTACAGTTTTATGACAATGTAAATATAAGAAAAAATGTTAGCAGTACGTAGTTTGCTGTATTTATATTATTAAACATTTTGGGTTTTTTTTCACTTTCTTTTACTTCTTTTTCAGATAATGAATATCTAAATTCTGTAGAGGTTGATTGTGAGTGGTCAGACAGGATATATGCTTCAATTTTTTCTGGTGGTTAGGTAAATACTTTAAAGCTTTTAGTTGAACATACAAAATTCACTTGTCCATACAGCAATACTATGCATGCTCCAGACTTTGCATAAAAGTATCTGTGACATGTTGTTTCTGCTCTTCAGGTTTCAAGTATCGTGTGTTTTCCATTACCTTACTGCATACCAGAAAACACTTTGGGGTGACAACAGATTGCAAACGTTTGATGCAACAGCTTAAGTACGCTGTAATAGTACTAATCTGTGGAGAGAACTTCTGTTGGTAGGAAACATGGGCACAGCGGAAAAGATGAAAATAAAGGAAATAAGCGGTAGCTGTAGAGTTTATGGCAGCTCTTGTGTGTTGATTTACTTGTAAGGATTGGTGGGGCCTCAGATGTTCCCTTAGGTCACAGAAGCAATGCAGTGTACTGGTTTCACAAGGTAAGTATGTGGCTGCAGTTCCCTTCTGCTCTGGCAATCTGAGTGGAGAAAGAGTGGAATGAAGGATTCAGGCTCCTAACTCAGCACACAAAGATGACTTCCCTCATGTGTGTGTGTATTACCTGCATAACGGCAAGGCAGAATTATGGTCTCTATTCTAGTCACCAAGTGCAGAGGCAATACCCTTCTCAGTACGTGCAGCCTACATAGGGAGACTGAAAAGAACAGAGCAGGTAAAATACAAGGCATTCCACTAAAAAGTGCAGGAGGATGAATGCTTCCCTCTGCACTGAGACAAACTGCTTTCCTCTCAGGGCTGATTGCCTCCTGCTTCTTCTTTTTGAGCAGCACCCCACTTGCATGATGTTCTTTTACCTCTGTTCTTAATTCTAGGCGGAATTACAGAAAAATCAGTCTGGTTTCAACAGAATAAACAGAAATGCAATGTTAAGGAACTTGCCTGCACACATTCAATCCCTAACCAAAACCAAGAAGGGACTGGAATAGCTGCTCCCTGCACACTCCCTGTACTGTGAGACTTGTCTATATGATTGGTCTTGTTCATTTCGATTGTCATATCGCATTAATACAATCCAAGCTGGTTTTGAACTCACAGCTAACATGGATGAGTGAGCCAAGACACTGATACCTTTGTGATAATTTCAGGAAGAAGGAGTTCAAGTTATGACTTCAAGGGCTAGATGGTGACTGGTATGAACTGTGCCAATAAAAGAAATAAAAGGGTAGGACCTTAATAGAGGTTAAAGAGGAAAGGTTTGGGTGATTGATTGGCTGGAAGTGTGTCATAGGATTTGATAACCTACATATCCTGTCAGGAAATGTCTGGGGAGAAAGGGGAGAGAACCAGTCACTTTAGTTCTGTCTTAAATCTAAACTTGCTGAGTCCCCTGATACTGTACAGATGTTATAGGAAGAAGAGGATTAGAGTGTCATGCAGCTATACAGCATATTTTCTCTGGTCAAGGAACGATGAAGAAGGACTGAGAGTGAAACTCTGGGTTCAGGTTTCTATCTTACCTAACATGCCAGCCTACAGAGTTGTAATATGTGAAAGATCTACAGGAGATAAGTCACCCCATGTCCTTCCATCTCCCTGTCCAGAGCAAGCAAGCACCGTAAAAGCAATCGATCTCCAACCTGCAAGCCCTTCCCCTTGCAGCAATGCAACCATTATGCCTGTTTGTGAAACACACAATCTGCATTTCAAGTTTTTGGGCAAACTGGAATTTCAGTGTTCTTCAAGCTAACAAAATGGATGTCTATGTGGACTGAGAACAGTTTATATTTTCATTAATAAGAAACTGCCGCTATGTAACAGAAGGCATCACAAGGCATTGATCTGCTGCAACAGAAATACAAGTAAGGGAAGTTTGTGTGAAAATATAAAGAACACAGAACAAGGTAATGGGAACACGAATGCAGCCAGAATGACTGTTCAGGGAAATTTCTGTTAAATTTACAGTCTGATATGTGTCATTATTCAGAGTTTTAAGAAGAAGATAAGCAACATAACCAAAAGTTCTGAACAACAGGTTTTAATTAATTTTTTTGTTGTTGGAAGGCATTAGCTCATTTGTCTCCAGCAATAGTTTCAATAGTTTTAAAACTATTTGCAGTATATCAAGTCACCTTTTATCTATGCCACTTAGTCCACAGACTGTAGTATCCTGATGTGGCTTAGGACTATAAATTTAATGTAGATGACCAGCTATGGGTTGGCCATGGGACCTGGGGAATCTGGCCAGCTCTCTGTGTCTCTGTGTGTGTGTGCACGTGCACACGTGCACGTGTGCGTGCGTGCACTAGTACAGACCAGTAAGATAGTCTGTACCAGCAGCTGGAGTGGGGCTGCAACCTCAGGGCTTGTATGTCCAGGTGCCAGCAACTGAGGAGACTGGGATCCAGGGGCAGCTGCTGGGCAGACTGTTGCAGTGTCTGAGCCCAGCTCCTGGAGATATCTACACGGTACATACATATATATATTATATACTTATACATATGTATATAATATACATGTATATGTGTACATTCTCATTAGCAGACCTCCACTCTTTTCAGCCAGAGAGGGGAGCAGGAAGAGGTCATTGGTGCTGTCTGTGTTCACATGAGAGCCCTGTGTGTCTGCCTGTGATCTGTGTGGCCAGTCATGTATATATGTATACACATATCTATATGGTGTGTCTGTGTGCATGTGCCTGCCAGAAATACATCTTCAGCCTCACTATTGGTTGAACCTGGGGGCATGGAACTGCAGCAGCCTCACCTCTCTCCTGCTGTCAAGTGTGGCATGATATGTTTTCCACTAACAGTTAATTATACATAAATATTATGATTAATCCTTCAGCAATATACACTGGCACCTATTGTAGCAGAGAGAGTCTGAGCTATACAGTAAGTACCTATTGGCAATTGCTGTATCAGAGGCTTTGCAGTCCCATTTTCCTTGCTATTAGAGTGGACCATTAGCTTAAATGTGGAAAGCCTGTCTTTTTTCTTCCAAATAATATCTGTATGATAATGAAATTGCATCAGCATCATTGTGCTTTTGCTCACTATAGTGATTTTAATATACTGCTGTGAGTATTTCAGGTAGTTTGAATAAGCAAATATTTGTGTAAAATACATAGACAAAACAATTTTGGTTTGCATGGCTGCAAGGTAGATTATGAATGTATTAAATTCCAACATCCTCCACTCCCCCATGTTTTGTCCTCCCTGGTTGAATCTTTATGACTGCAATATTGTTGTTTTGATTTTTTTTCCCCCACAGACATTCTGAATGTTATTCAGCTTAATTGGACTCAGCTGACTTTTTATTTCATATATCAAATCCATAAGTTGCTGTTCTGTAGAAGCTTTCTAAATGACTGTGCCTGTGGTTTTGCTGTAAAATTATGTCTGCTCCACCATAGCCTAACATATGAGGTTAGCTCTTAAGAGCTTGTTGTATTTTTTTTGTATTGTTAATATTTTCCCCAATTTGGTAATGATATATGTTTCCCTGATGTCCTATGCGTTGCATAACCTGAGGATGTCAAAGAAGCTTTAGATTCCTAAATAAATGATTCTTCACTATTGGCCACGCAAAGGATGGTCTCCTGTCTTTCACTCCTTATGTCAGTACTGTTCTTATTTCTCTGAAACATCTCTGCTGTACAGGTTGCACAAAGTCAACACAAGTATTTTAAAGAATGTCTAAGTATATTTTCTACTTCACAGCTTTGAACAGATTGAGGAAAGAAGATGTTCTAAGTCTCTTGAGCAGAAGAATAGGCTGTTGTTTTGACTGAACACTGTAACACATCAAAGCTTCTGTAACAATTCAAAGCTTCTGCACCTCCATTTGGCAAAATGGTTCAGGATACCCTCTTTTATAGACTTTTTTGAGATGGGAGCAGTGATAAAGAATGTGTTATAGACAGCTTCCTGCTTTATTAAAAAAGCAGAAGTTACCAGAAGCACTTCTGCTCTTTAGTAGACACTGACTCACAGTGTGTAGAAAAACTATGCAAGCAAACAATGAGGTGAACAAGATGCGATGGAGGGAAAAAGCATCCTACTCAGGGAGCATCTCTCACAATAAACAGCCACTCAGCGTTGACAGTTAAAGAACTCAGTCTTGCATACGCAGACCTAGGCATATTTTAGGCTGAAGAGAAAGCTGATGGTTCTTGCTGTAATGGTCTCATACAAAGCAGAAATCAGATATTCATAAAGTTTCATTTCAAAAGTTTCAAAAAGATAAGAAAAAGGGAGTTAGCTAAGCAATAGGAATACAACATCTATAGTATCCTCATTTACCAAAAGAACATGGAAACAAGGTGATTAATGGACACACAAGAAATATAGGACAGGCACAGTTCCCACCTCTCAGCTGGATCCATGTGGAGGGAAAAGTGGCAAGAAAGGAGTTCAAGTGTGAGAATCAGTTTCCTTTTCCATTTGTTGCATAGATCCAGTCTTCTTTTATATCCTCCCTTTGTATTAGAAATGTAACTTTTATTTTTTTCAACTGAATCGTATATTCTGATATTTAAAAGTCCATGCTAGTGACTTAAATATTATTCATGGGATGACTGTTTTTAAAAGTTGCCCATAATTCTGTCCAAAAGTAAGACCTAGCTTTTACGTACTGTTGGGCCATGAGAGGCACTTAATACATTATCCCTTATTTTACATATATGTAGTTAGTCTGCAATTTCCAAGGAGAACAGTAAGCTCTTTAAAATGGTCACCATATGGGGTGACTGGTAAATAATCATAAATATGTGTATCAGAAAGAGACTGCAAATTACTGTCACCTTTCATGCCCGTGAATGTCTATATCTCCCTAAAAGCATTCTGGGGACTCTTGATCTTTCCTATTTCTAGGATTCTCAGGCCTTTGGTATTTTAATAGTTTCCATGTTATTAAATTATCTGTCTTCCCAAAATCCTCAATGAAGAAATTTCTAAATAATATAAATTGACCTTAATTCTGCACAGATATAAAGGGGGGGGGGCGGGGGGGAAAGGACAAAAAACCCAGCCACTAAACAAATGCCACACAAAAGTGGGTTTAGCCCTAACAGTACTCTCTTTTAAGGCAAGATTGCTTTATCTCACTACCTAATTAGAAACTGACTGATGCTGATCTGTGAAAGTCCAGCTGAAGAAAGTATCTTCCACTGCAATTGCAGATGCTAGACTTAGTTTGCAAGTGCAAATCTTTTGAAGCTTTGAATAATGCCTTAGCAGGGGTCCTGGCAGGATAAAAAAAAAGTATCAATAAATTAAACAGATGGACCGAAAAAAAAAAGAAGACAAAGAAATTATGAGGAAAGCAGAGTAATGATACCAGGTTTGGAATCATCTTTAAAGCCATAATATTTTTTTACCTGAAATCTTTAGAGTTGTCCTCATTTTCAGTTATATTTGCATAGTCCTTTACAGAGTTTAGTCACAGTGTCTTCCAGATTCTGCAACTGACAATCTCAACCATAAATCAAATAGATCCAATCTTGCCATGAAAACTGTGTGAAGTGAAATGGAAAAGTTTTTTTACATATTTGTCATCTATTTATGCCACTAAGATAAGGCTTTATATCAATAAAGTTGTTCTATTTCTGTTAGCAAACACTATACACATTTCACTGGGCTGTCAAAGCTGCCAAATAAAAAGGGTAACAGATGCTGGAAGCTCTCATTCAGCAAGAAGCCAAGGAAACACTCTGGTTTTTTAGCCTATTTTCCACACCTGAACAGACGAAGCGTCAGGTTTGGCTGTTGATGCCAAATGAGAGTGTGTTGCTTAAGAGTAAGCTGAATACATCTCCATGCCTGAAATGGTACAAAAATATATCTGGGGGCTGGGGGCAGAATTACTAACTACATTCTAGCAGCCTTGCTGGGCTCCAAGGAAAGAGTGTCTTTTGCAGACACGAATGGAAACTAAAATGGGGTTTCAGAAAGAATAATCTTCTATTTAATGTAGTTTTGCTTTAGCAGTCCTGGGGAAAATGGCATGAAACTGTTCAAGTACATTTTTAGCAATTGCAATACCATAAAAACCCAGCTTTTTTCCTAGCAGTAGTGATTGCCAGCCTCTGGGTTGTAAAACACATATTTGAATCTCTAAATGAAATATCAGATAGTGGAAAGAAACATTACAAGTGGGTATTACCAGTTTAATTGATTGATCTATGCAAATATATATAAGGGTGTCAAACTTCTTTTTGGGAAGGGTCATGGATACAAATTGTGCTACTTACTGTGTTCACTTATGGTTGCTCAATTTGAGCGAGTAGAGGTGATTTCAAGAGGTCTTACTGTAAGAGGCTTTTAGGCATACTCCATTTCATTTCAGAATCCGTCATCAGTTGATGTTTCAAGATCAGATATAAGAGGTCCATCAGACAGCTTCTGGTGTGAAAGGATCATCTCTGCCACTAAATATTTCAGTAACACTTCCACTGAAGGTTAAGAGAAATGTGCTTATAACTTTTATCAGGGTGGTTTTTTTATTGATGTTTCTTTCCCTTGTGGTGTTTCAGAAAGCATTATCCAGTCCAGATTTGACCTTTCATAGAGTTTCATTCACCAATAATACATATGTGTGTGTGTTTCAGGTCTTTAACCATCTATTTTAAGTTGCTAGGAATAATAAAATTTCCATTCAGGTGTTCAGTGTTGATGGACAGGCATACTGGACCAATGTATTCCAACGCACACAGACAATGTAAACAATACAAGTGATTTCTCCTGTGGTACAGCTTCCTTGTCAGTTACAGTGTTGCTGTTACAAAAAATACAGCTTCAGAAGTAGTTTATATAATGGCAAATGTTGCATTTTTTTTTCTAGTACTATGTATTTAAATCCAAAGTGCTTAATTAGGTACAGATTTCTCTCACAAAAAGCTATCAGCAAATATACTAAAAGAAAAAGCGATTACCTAAAGGGTTTTCCTCATGAAGTTTGATGAAATTTATACTCTCACGAGGTACAAGACAGTGATTGAAGGTCCATGTCAAGAGTTCTGTTCTGCTGAGTTTTCTATTTAATACAGCTGCCTACAGTGATTTAAATAAAATTTGAACACCTATATCTTCTCTTTTGTGAAATCTTGGACTGCTACCCTTGCATTCATACCTTTTGCCCAAATAATTTTAGTTCAGAATGCCAATAAAAAAATAATTTTCCCAGTCCACAACATTGCTGACTATGTCAGTTCTTTTGCTTTACCCCACTGATTTCTCCTTCTCTGCTACATTACCGTTGGTCACTTGCCATCCTCAGTGGTATGCCCTATTTTATCCAATATCTTTCATTCATAGTCGTGATGATAACTCCTGCTCTGCTTACCACATTTGCCAAACTCAGTTGCCCAATTGTTAATTTTCAATTAAGTATTTTCCTAACTAATTGGGAAACTGTTGCTTATACCCTCAGCTCATTGTTGCTAGACATAGAAAATTAAAAGCAGAGAAATACATTAGTTTTAGTTTATGAACTATCCTTTTGTTCTGGAAGCCTATAATCATGATCAAATACATCCAGAAAGATGTTTAATGTTCACAGAGTCTAAGTAACCATGAGACCTCAACAGCAATTGCAGAGAAGTAAAATACCTTGACAAACATCACTTAGAACAAGACTACCTCCCACAAAATAGCAATAGAGAACCTTTTAAAACACTTTGGGACCAGTCTTTGTACTACCAATACTAAAGAATCTTTTCCGTGAAGTCATACTTGCTTCCAAGATCAGAGGTAAGGCAATATAAAGACTTTAAAACTTTCTTTGAATTCAGTATAGAGTAAGGACGTGTAGAAAAAAATGCTTCACGTTTCTGTTTTGTAAGTGAAAGTGTGTCCAATGACATTTTGCCAAAGGTATTATGATTAACACATTGATTTAAAAACCTTGTCATTTTTATCATAGCTATTATAAAAATTAGTTAAGCATGCAATCTTTAACTTGAAAGAAGAAAACATCATGTCAATAGGAGTGAGAACCATTATCATGACACAGATAAGCCCTTATTAGTAAATCTAATAAGCAATGCACAGGCATTTCATAAAGTCATAACATTGCTACAAGGTTACTTTACGGATACGTTTTTTATATTTAGAGTACATATACATATATACACATATAATAGAGAGCTTATAGAGCTACAATTCTTTTGTATAGTTTTGTTTAGTAAACCCACCTCCTAAATTTAAAATTATTTCATGCTTCTATGGCCTCTTCTGCTTTATGGGTTTTCCCTATACTGTAATGCAGGCAATTAATGCATATTTGTAACATTTCATGGCATTTCTGTTTTGAATAAGCCTTTTAGGTGCACAATGTCTTTGTACCTAATACAGTGCAAAAAGATTTAACTCCCTTACAATGAAGAGCGAGCTAACAAAATACATTGCAGGCACAGGCACCACTAACAAGCAGGTAGAGATTTCAGAGAAGATGTGAAAATAAAAATTTTAAAAAGGGTTTTAAATGCACGATATGTTTTTCTAGTGTTTTGTTGTTGTTGTTCATTGGTTGGTTGGTTGGTTGGTTATAACTGCAAAACTGTCTTCATTAGGAAATAATAAATGACTGTGTTCAACAATATGAGAAACATAACATTTGAGATATCACAGACTTTGCAGTGATGGTTTTCCTCTTATTTCTTCTGTAGCACATACTAAGTTGTGACTCAGGCAACAACCTAGACTACTCCCTAGCTGTTGCCGGTAACTGTTGCCTGATTCAGTATAAGAAATTTAGAGAAGAATGTACCTTGCTAATTGTATAATTAATTAAGTAGAACCAGTACCTTACTGACCACAAGTAATCACTTTATTATTTGACACAAATTCAGCTTTAATTGGCCATAGCATTTGCTTACTGTAACAAAGACACGTTATTTATAGTAGCACGATTACCACTAAAATCCAGACAGTGAGACTTTACACTAACATGAATAATTCCATGAATGATACAACTTCTCCATTGATACCGATGGAACCTCATTACTGTTGCTAGACAGAGACAAATGAGGAGACAATTGAGACTAAATTTGCCAAATATTTGAGTTACATCACATAATATTGAATCAAGACTCCTTGTACTGTGAAACCTATAAAAGCCTATAACAACTCCAAACAATCAAAGAAACAAATTAAGGTTTTGTCAAGACATGGAAGAATTCACATCCCCTTCCCTGGAAACCACAGCAAGTTTTAGTAAGTCGTAGGTCCCCTGCACTTTGGAGAGATACAGCCTAATTAGACTCATGACAGAGATAATCCAAACCAATCAGGTTTACAAGAAGATTAGACCAAATTAATGAAAGACTGGTTTTCTTGTCCCTGCCCAGCCCTCCCAGGGCTCCCCCCATTGCAGTCCCCAGGGCCATCAGTCCCTGTCCCAGCAATGCTGCAGAAGTGCTGGTCTCCAGCTCCGCACAGCCCTGCCCTGCTCGGCCATGGGCCTTGCCAAGCGGGCCCATGTCCTGGCCCAACCTTGGTCCATGCCCAAGAAGGTGCCTGGTGCCTGGGGCTGGGCCCCCACAGCTGCCCTGCTCCTGGCTGAGCTGTTACAGCACTGGACTCTTGGCTCCCCATCCCTTAGGCAGCCACTGGCCTTTAGGGTGCTCTGATGGTACCTTCAGTGTTCTGTGTCATCCTGGAAGAAGATACAGTCTGGAAGATAAACACTCCCAAATGACTGTGGCTAGAGATACAGTGATGTTGCAAATAACACAGGATGTCATGACTTCCTTATAAATATATGAACAGTTACAGCTCCATTATGTGCTTTTCTTACTCTGCCCATAGCATGAATTTTCCTCAGCCCCGTGGAGGAGAACGAGCAGCCCTCAGACACAGGCCCAAGGATAGGTTCCTCTCAGGGACTGTTGTCTCTTCAGAAACCAAGGCTCATTTTATGGCAAGGAAGACAAAAATACCAGATATACTCAATTTAAGTAACAAAGTGAATAAAGAACAATTTGTAATTTCATTGTGATTCAGCAATCCATTGTAGATCTTGTGATTCCCTTCAGCCATGATCACCACATTGGAAGTGGAAACTATTTCATCTTCACTAGGACTTAGGAACCAAAGACTGGAGGAGACTAACTGTGTATTCTTTGTTGTTACAGGTACCCACATTACTTTTTCTGCTTTACTCAATGCTAATTAACTTGGATTATTTTTCCTACTGAAAATGAGCTCTATATATAAAGTTGGCAGTTCTTTCAAAGCTGGTGAGTGTTGGGAGCCAGCAATTCTCTGTATAAGTCCTCAGAAAGAGGCAAGAAAGGAGAATATCTGAAAAATTTTGTCCTCAAATAACTGCCTAATTCTTTGTCTAAAAGCAAGGATGTTTTTCCAGAGCAATTAAATATACAAATAGTCTCTGATCCAACATATTCCAGAAATAAGTAAGGTATTACCTAACAATGACAAGCTAAAAGTTTAGCAATAAGCTACATTTCCAATGAGCAAGCATTGCTTTGGTGTAATCAGGGAGATTCAACCCTTTTGACATGAAATGGCTAGGGAGCACAAGGATTAAGAAATGCTGTCAGAAATAAAACACCAGGAAATCCCTCCAGACAAGGGTAAAGGAAACCAAGCAATAGATAGTAGGTCATGAAAAACGTAATCTTAAGGAAGACAGCACACATGCAGCCCAGATGAACAGACTACTCCAGTTACTCTCTTCAGAGAGAAAGCAGTTTGCCATACAATGACTGGGGAAACAAAGTCACACTGGAGCCACCTTCTCATGGCCCCAGAGCCAACAATGAGCACAGCTAACAAAAATCCAGCATAAAAAATGCTTCTACATCCTCAAGGCTCCCAGGGTTTCCATCAGTTGTTGCAACAACTCTTGCCATAAACAGCAAAGAAAAATAAATAGGAGACTCCAAGAATTGAACGGCTATAGAAGCTGTCACACCTTTCCAGTACCAAGGAATGAAGGATGTTAAGGATCAAAAAGGACTCTTGTTGGAGACTTCCCGTGGATAAACAATAGATAGCTAATAGATAGCTTACAAAAAGTCTTATCTTAAATATATGAAAACAAACCACTTAGAACACTGGAACTGAAATGCTATTTTGTACTATACTTTGGTAGAAAAGTTGCACAATGCTATATTTAAAAAAAAAAATCAAGGAGTAGAATAAAGGACACAGTTTCTGTTTCTTGTAGGCTGACACAAGAGACAGGTATTCTGATTCACACAGTCACAGTCTTCCAATCAACCACTATTCAAAAAAATTATGTGTTTGAAGTAGCAGCAGGACAGGGAGGAGGCAGAAAAAACAAACCATAGACAATGTCCCTGCTAATTAGATAATATAGGTACAAATAAGCAGTCATTTGAAAGACAAAGTTGTGGTCTCGTTTCTAAATCCTTCCTGATTCAGCTATGGAAAGTAGCTTAGGAAATTACAGAGGATTGGTGAATAGCACATAAATTTCCATGTTGGCTTCTAAGAGTGCTATTTAAAAATGGAATGAAACAGAAGCGTCACAGCACTGTCAGTAAGACACATTCTCAAGCAGTTCCCCGTACAGAAATTTTGCCTACAGAAGCATCTTTATTTCCTATTATATACTCAGAGTTACCAAACTTTTATAAAGCCTACAATAAAGAAAGTTTTTTAATATTTAAATATTAAAAAATGAATAAATATTAGTAAACACTGATATTTGTAGCATGATATAGATATGAAAAATTTACTGAGAATTTTTATAAGTATGTGTATATATATATGTATTTAATGATGATGTTGTTGAATCGATCTTCAGGATCTTTTGTGAAGAGGATTTTAATTGTCCAAACTTTTAAATAGACAGGTTAGGTTGTACACAGAATAGTTGGAAACTAAAATCTCAGAAATAATGAAAGATCTAGACCTGACATGCCTCTGATGGGATAGCAGAGATTAATTTTTTTTATTTTGCACCATATATAGAAACATTTTTGGGCTTTTTTTTTTCATATAACTGAATACCTAAGAGCAAAAAACAGCCATAGTGTTATGCTGAATAACAGTATTTATACATTATACAGCAGTAATTTAAATGTGGGTTTCTAGTATGTGCAAATAACAATGCTGAATACAAATAAGAAATAAAACATTGATTTACAAAGTTGCAAGTGTAGAAAGACATAGGGTGCATGTAATAAACCAGAAGTAATTCTGCCATTGAAATAGAATATGTTCTGGTCAGAATATTTTTAAATAAAGAACTTCTTTCACATGTCTTATGAAAGACATCAATGACATTAACCACAATAGAGAGGTTTGCGGCATAATCAATACCAAAATAATTGTATAAAAGGCTATCAGAAGTGATATTAAATTAAGGGAACAGAGTACCACATGCATTAGTAAAATATTAAACAAGGAGCAGATCCATTAGGGTACCTACTAAAGCTAAATGACATTGCAAAGAGAATGAAAGAGTAAACAACTACGAGTTCTACAGAGTAACCCTTCATGTCCAGACCAAAATTGCATAAACAAACCCAGAAACACCTTATTATTTTCTGCTGTTTGAGCATCCTTTTCCTTCTGATAAGATACGAAATTTTACCATCTTGGAAAATTCAGTGACCAAATAAATCTTTTAATTACATTTTACAGTTCTCAAAGAAAATCACTGTTGAATGAAGAGAATGTCTTAAAGTAAACATTCTTTCATTCTCTAATTTCAAGACTATTATTTTCATACTGGATACAAGGAAAGACAGAAATAGATAATGGTTACTTGGAATGTAATCATTAATGATAATGAATACTTGCACATGGGGTTCAGTTGTATATGCAACCAAAAGCTCCATTTCTAATTTGACAGCAATCTGGAAAAAAGGACTTTTTTCATTTTAGAAGATACATGGATGTATGTGTGTGTGTGAGCCTATATTATATTTGAAATAAAGATGGAACTCATCTTGCCTAAGTTCCAACACCTACATTACAGCTAGATGTCTATACTCTTTTTAGAGTCAATGGAGAAAAACTGGTATTGCTAGAAAGCACTGCATTTTATTCTAAAACAGTAATCTAAAAGAGATTGTATGAATTATACCTAATAAACACCTACTCCACCTATTATGAAGGGAATAGACTAGGTGTTCACTTTGGACATTAACAGACATAATTTAACAGATAAATCCCACCCTTAGTTTGGGTGGCAGTAGAGGCAAAATTTTGTGACTTAAACAAAACAGAAGAAACAAATCAGGAGTTTTTAAGAGAAGATTATTAAGTGAGACAATATGAAATAATCTCATTTACCCAGTGGTACTCAGTTGCTAATGAGGGATTGCACAAGGTTTCTCTCTCCTGGAAAGAAAAGAGCATGTGGCTTCAGAGCAGTGAGCACAGAACACTGCTTGACAAAATCAGCAAGTTAGAGAATGTGACAATGTCTTTTCCAGATGCATATGCAAGCAAGTGGTATAAAACAGGACAAGACCTGACATTGAAATTTCACACTAAGCTTCATAAAGATTATAACAGTAACAGAATGAAAAATTAATGTGTTAAAACCTGATTTGAATGGATGCTGTTTCTCACTACAGTATTACCATTTTACAGCAAGAGTTTTCCTATTGCATTAATTATCTCTGAATCCAATATATGAGTTGGAAAAAAGGCCTTAAGATGCAAGTGTATTTCCTTTACCTTAATTTTTTGTAATTATTTACATTAATTCTGGTTTTGTCAATCCTGTGGAATTTCAGGACTACTTACTTACTTTGGTAATTAATGTAAGGATTATATGCCCTCCCTAGGCATATAATAACTTATAGTTTATGGGCATATACAACAGTTAAAGCAAGACTTCACAGTCTCTAAGCCCTGATGTCAGGCTGCCAGTGGAGCAGACTCTTTCCAGGTTCCATTCACTCAAGAGAACTTCCCTTAAACAGTCAGTCTGACAGAATGTTTCTTAAAATGTAAATGTAGAAGTCTGAATTTCCATCTTCAATGTCTCATTTTCCCAAAGTTTCATTTTTTGATTTTGCCAGCATGCGTCTTATTTCATTTGTACTTTTTAGTCTTTTCTCTCCTTTCATTTCCTTCAAGTTATTGCAAGGATTTGACTTCATTTTATGCATTATTAAAAACATAAAAAAACTTGCAGAAAGCCTTTCTCCTGGAAAAAAAGCTGTAGGTAGTGCCAGCATGTAGCTCTGGCAACACTGAAGGTGAATTCATCTGCTGACCATAGAACTGTTACTGGCTGGAACTGCAACACTACCAAGTTCTCCTGCTGTAATATGGCAATATCTATGACTCTGAGGACAAACATTTAACCCTGAATAAGATACACATCTTATGTAGCCAACAGGATAACTCCATCTGTTTTGCCCTATTTTTGTAATAAATACTGGTGATTCTGGCAGCACTGAAGATCATTGCTTCTTTTGTGGACACTGTGTTATGAACCTTTTTCCCAATTGGAGTACAAATGACTCCACAATGTATTTATTTTCTAACACCTGGACTGCATGCTGCAGACAGTACAGCTCAAAAATTGTTATAGTTTGCCTCAAAATGTACTTTTATACATCAAAAAATGTAGTTTAATAGCATTGGCTCTTCTATGATAGGAAGTATGCATTACTGTTTGTAATTCTTGTCTTTTCATACAAGAAAAAGTAATTTAACTTTTTTCTTCTGCAAAAGTTTTAGTCTGGCTTGCATCCCTCAACTTCTGCTTATGAAAAATTAGAAAGATCTTTGTAGTTGTATCACATCAGCTTTTTAACACTCACATCTCTATGTGACACTTTTTTGCTGGCACATTGTAAAAGCTTGAACTGCAGTAACAACACACTTTCTCCTTGCAATGAATTTATACTTTGATTTATTTTTTCATCTTATAGTTCAGGAAGAAGGCCAATAATTAAGGAAAAGGAAAGACACAAAGAACAGCTTTACTTTTATAAACTGCACATTAGTTTTCCTCACACCTTCCATACAGTGGAGTTCAAATGCCACTACACTGTACTATAGTCACTTTGCCAGAAGAAGTCAAAGCTGCCCCTGGAGAGAATCAACATTTTGTGGAAGTTCTATGAAGCCTGTCAGAAAAAAGGCAGCAGTTACTGGCAGTGCTCTTTTCTTTCCTGTTGGTAACACATATAAAGGACCTTGCAAAGAGCAAGAGACACCAGTAAATTCTGAAAGACTCTACAGCTGTTTACAGTTTTGCTCATTGCAAAGAATGAAGAAACACAAGTGTAGTTATGTAAGAGAGAAACCTTTATGTGTCAAAGACATTTTCTTTCCATCTAAAGGGAATACCTTCCCTAAAAATACAGAAAGATCAGAAAGTAAAATTTTCATTGAGAAGAATCTCTGAAGCTTCAGCAGCAGCTACATAAACATCTATCACTGCTGCCTTGTTTTTAGAGGCTGCCTTTGCCTGCTCTAAAGACTACCAGTCAATTAGGGACAAAAAGGAAACGTCAAAGACTGTGCTTGCTGCAGCCTGTGTATCAGATTTATCCTGTGACACTATCATGTCTTCTGCAAGGGCCATGACTTCAAACATATTGTAGACCATACAGTTACCAGTACTGATATGGAAAACAGACAATTAGCTAAGAAAACTGCTCTTGTCAACAAATTTTGGGAGGTAAATGCATTTGAATGATTTTGTATAATGACGGAAAGCTAACATCTGCCTGAAATAAAAATACTCTATCTCCCATCAGATGTACATGGAGATGAAAGAAGTGTGGGGGTTCCCTTTTAAGTAGCAGTAGGGAAAAAATGAACAAATGTATAACAGAAAAG
>VYZW01013411.1:0-14983 GCA_013401315.1 Balaeniceps rex
ATGCACAATGCAATTGCTCACCACCCGCTGACTGATACCAAGCCAGTCCCCAAGCAGCGATCGCTGCCCCGCAGCCAATTCCCCCGTTTATATACTGAGCATGACGTCATATGGTATGGAATACCCCTTTGGTCAATTTGGGTCAGTTGTCCTGCCTATGCCCCCTCCCAGCTTCTTGTGCACCTGGCAGAGCATGGGAAGCTAAAAAGTCCTTGACCAGTATAAACACTACTTACCAACAACTAAAACATCAGTGTGTTATCAATATTATTCTCATACTAAATCCAAAACACAGCACTATACCAGCTACTAGGAAGAAAAGTAACTCTATCCCAGCTGAAACCAGGACAATTCCCTATACAAACAATGGAGACCTCCACAGGGGTGACCCTGTTCCTGCTGAAGTTTTGATAAACAGGTCAGGCAAAATGGATGCCGCACCACAGGTTTTTCACTTGCACTGCTTGGGCTATACCTCGCTCCAATTATTTTCCAAAAGAACCACAAACATCACTGAAAGACTGTGAATTGCAGAATCACTGAAAAGGGAGACTTAAAAGTGTTGATACTTGCAATTTGGCCATTAGCTCACACTGTACACCTAAGTGACCTTTCTGTTTCCATGTTCATAATCCTTTGTCATGGGAATTTCTTATTTGTCATGAAATCTCTGTAGTTCAGAGTGCTTCTATCTTTTATTTCACTAGTGAATTGCTCATATGCGTGAGCTGTTTCACAGATGTTCTGAAAAAGTATTTGAATAGTCACAAAATCTTTTGAAAACTCAGTTAAAGACTTTTAAAAATGCAGCTCATGTTCCTGAAGTTCCACCAAAAGCTTGGATACCGGTCTGATTTTTTCACAGATTCCTGTTGCTTTTTCAGCCCTAATTCACTTAAAGAGAATGATTATGGACTTCTGTGGAGCTACTGAAAATTTAGAATGTACACAATTGGGCTTCTTGTCAACAAAAGATCATTCATCTGCTGCTGAAATATTAAAAAGTGTGCAGTTAGGCTTCCCTGTGATTTCATGAGTAATCAAATTTAGAAAAATACAGTAGGAGTATTAAAGTTTTCATGTGAACAAGTTCACTTGTTCACTATTTGTTTGGAGGTTGTTTCAGGTTTCATTTCTAATGGTTCTTTGCTCAGGAGAAGCAACTACTTGGAAGGATAGTTTGAGGGTTTTTTTTCAATTTCCATTTGAGAAAGCAGTAATTAAAACATAAAAGCAGCATTTAAGCTCCTCAGTCCATAGGTCATGCCTGCACTTTGAGCAAAACTTTGTCACTCTTGAACTCCCATTGATATCAAGGGGCTGAAAGGCCATGTTTAAGTTGAAACCATTTTCTGAAGTCACTTGAGAAAAATTAACGGATGATGTGATATGATACTGTAGCCATCAACAAAAATTTCCACTGAATATGACAGAGAAGGCAGAAGAGATCAGATAATGAAGACAGGATGACAGAAGAAAAATCCACCAAAATACATCAGTTTTAAAAGCAGAGTAGAAGTAGGAGCGTGGAATTGGACCACTGAGGATAATAACGGAGCTCACCTCCTAAGTTACATCTAGTCATATTGACCCCACACAGCTGGAGAACAATCAGGTAGTTATGGCAGTTCTTTATGTACATTTCTATTCACGTCACAGAAACCTGCAGTCACTTAATACAATAGAGGTGGTAGAAAGGGGAAAAGAACATTATCGTTACTAAAAAAGAAGCCAGGCCTCTGAAGACATGTTCCTTTTTTAGTTTAAGGATGGATTGGACAATTTTGGAAAGCCAATATTCTAAAACAAGGAAAACAATAATGATATGTCAGCTGTTATAAGAAAAATGATTCTGACAAAAAAAGTTTCAGTCATGGAAAATAGTCTTGAAACCAGATTCTGTTGTTAGACTTATTAAGGGTTTTGTTTTTTTCACTTCTTTCTTTGATGGCAATGTGGAAACTCAAATCCAGCATTCAAACTGCAAAAATGACATACAAAAATAAATATTGGTGCTGCTGAAGGAAGATATTTTTGAAATAGTTGTATTTCTCAGGCAGACAAAAGCTCATCTTGAGCCCATTCTTAAGCATTTGCAACACATGGGATACATTTGAGATTTCTTCGTAAAGTACCACCAGCATGTTAAAGTGCACTCCAAGTTTGAGCCAACCCCAAAAGCTTTTCTTTTTATGAGCTTCCTGCCAGTTAAAATAATATGTTCTACCACACACACACATACATCTATACACTGTAATGTATATGAAACTGGTTTTATATGTTGAAGTACGGTTTTGCCTAAATTCTTTTAGTATTTTAATACACACTTTTAAAGTTCTTAATATTGGAATTAAGGTGCCCTGGTGGTATATAAAGTTTGGTTTATTCATCAATTTGCTGTCTATCTTCATAGAAAAAAAAAAGTATAGTATTCCCTTTGAGGCACCACATGGCAATTCACAAGTTGTGCCTTCATTTTCTTCCTCTACCATTGGCTTCATGTATAACACTTGGCAGAATATTGAATCCTTTGGCTTTGTAAAATGGGAATAAGACTTTTCTGTAACAGGAGGAGTATCCAAAGGAATGAGACAAGACCACATACTTAAAAATAAAAAAATTTTGAAGGCAGCTTGTGGCTTTATACAGTAGCATCTCTCTGCCCCAGTGCTGCTGACACATCTTCCCACCTACCAGAGGAACATTTTGTTGCAGCCCCCTCCTCGCTCTTAAACTCCAGTTGGTGGGAGTGAGGCAAAAGACCATCAGGGGTCTATGTTCCTTGGGTTTTATTTGATTTACCTACTTAGATTAGAAGACCCAGGCCATCATAACCACCTTCTTAGGTGCTAAGTTCTGTGAGAAGTGGGCACATAAATTTCTTTATGGCTCTAAGTCCTTAGGGTACGGGCATAGCCTCACCATATGTCTTCATGGTGCATAAGGCACTAGGACTATAAGGCAATACTGGAATGGGAGAAAAATAAAGTAACAGACTAATAATCAGACTAACTTAAATGTCATCCTCAGTGGCAACAAGTAGGCTGCAGTTCTCATAAAATGAGGGTTGGCTTTATTTTTCCCTTGTGTCTCTCTTTATCTCCTTAGCAAATGCAACACTGCTGCTGTGTAATTTTAAGTTAGTTTAATTTAACGATTTTTAAGGTAATGCCTAGCACACTGCATCATTGAATGCCCCTCCCCTCTTTTTCAGTTTCTTTTATAAAACAATGTCAAAAAATGGATATTGCATTGAATGTCTTACATTTGAGTATATTGAGGTATGCTTCACTAATATCTGGTTTTAGCAACACTATTGCACTAATACCTCTGAAGTAATCTGAGAAGCAGCAAGTCTGTTAAGTTATGATAGGATAGAGACATTTAAACAAAGGAAAATAGATATGAATTGGAATAAGTATCTTTCCTAATTCTGGATTTAATATTCCACCTCTGTTATAGTCAAATACCAAACTGGGGCACACTCTAAAGATCATGCTGGCAAACAATAAGCAAATGGATAATCCCTAAAATGAGCCCCACTTCTGTGACAATTTTTTGCACACTGCAGTTTGCTGTTGCTGTCCCACTTTACAGCTGATTAATTTTTGTAGCATTCACAGGGGAAACTCAGCGTAGCCGTAGTCTAAGCATAAGTATTTATGCTTAGACACTTATATTCTAGATTACTTGTAACAATCAGAGTTCTTCCTTGGTTGCCCCTTGAGGAAGGTGGGCAACACGTTCTCGTTTCCCCTAAATGTATTGGGACAGCAGTGATGGTTGCAGTGTCAGAGCCATTCATCTGTGTACTGGCTAGGAAAAGGTGGCATGCCTCATGCCTCATGCCTCCTGTGTCCTGTTTAAGATACCGGACTAATGAGTACCTGTAAGGGTTCACCTGGGATTTAGGCAGGACTCACTGCGCTGGTTCGGAGCAAAGGTTGATCTGGTTTGTTTTCCTGGCCCCAACAATGGCTAAAAGCAGAGTCTGAGGAAGGGCTTCAAGAACACGGCAAGTGCATGAGATACTTTCCTAGGTGCTCTCCTGGCCTCTCAGTTTGTATCATGTTTCTTTAGGAAGAAGACCCAAGTGGACCCAGAGGGAAGCAGAGATTACTCTTTTCCATAGAGTCGCATGGCCTGCTTTGGGAAGGGGAGCGAGAAGAAGCGGGGAGAAGAAAAGCATGCAGAATCGGCCGTGTGTGGAGGAAAGGAAAGAGTGTGTGGGAAGGAGTCACAGCGGGGAGCAGGAGCCTGCTGCTCGTGGAGGGAGGCAGTGGGACTGCAGTGAGAGCAAGCAACAGACGGTTTTAGTTCACTCAACAACTTTCTTAGTCACAGCAAACGCTGCCCAGGCCCCTCTGGTGCCCGGAGGTTTTTTTTTCATCTGCTCTAGGGTCTGGCTGGCTGTTCCTTGGTCTGTTGCCTGACCAGACCAGACCAGAGGGGACTGGTAAGAGTTTGCTGAGACTCAAAAAGTCACTGAGTGAATTAAAACCAACCCTGGAAGCAGGGATTTGCTTGCAGAGTACGTAGCAGGACAGTTAGCTATAAGCACTTCCTATTTCTGTTCCATCTGTCCTAATCACTTTGAGTTTTGTCTATTTACAAAGCTCATTATCTTATTAGGTATTATAATAAAAAATGGCTTTTTAGTCATCTTCAATTAGGTTGCCGTAAAGAGAATGTGTACATAAATCTAACACGAAGCTCTGGCCGACTTGTCCCATTGCACACTCATTTTGGTTTTTTATCTTAGGTTTTTCTCTTTGGTTTGCTACTGAGGCCCTCATAACAATTTGCAATAGTCCATTAAGCAGTATTACCACTGAAATCTAGCTGTATATAATAATTGCTTTACAGGTCGCACTCAGTAGTAAAAGGCATAAGTAAAATGCAGTACTAGATTCTGTTCTTAGTTGCACCAGTGAATTTAAACACATCATTTAGTGGCTCAGAGGAAAGCTCTATTGATTTTTCATATCCCAGAAGATGTCTATTACAATGCAGAGGCCAGGCCTTGAATATGCTTGTCTGCTTTCTGATGTAGATGACTTAAGGAATATTAAGTCACTTGCAGCTGTGGGCTGTCACTTACCCCCTGCTAGAGGAGTACTGACTAGTATCCATCAGGGAAGATGTTCTTTTAACACTTCCTCTGTTTAGTGCGCCCAGTTTTCCCCAGCAGCTGCAGTTCTAAAGGTGCACTCTCCTGACAGGTTCATCAATAACTCTGCTATGCTCTGGGTTCTTCACACTTGAGGAGAACATTTCCAAATTGCCAGTATTCTTTTTAAAAACTATAATAGCTTGAGAACGAAGCAGGAAGTTTGTTCTGGTAAAGAAAGATTTTTGTTATTGGGTTTCCAATTAATTAATTGCATAAGTATTTATGCTTAGACACTTATATTCTAGATTTCTTGTAACAATCACAGTTCTTCCTTGGTTGCCCCTTGAGGAAGGTGGGCAACACATTCTCATTTCCCCTAAAAAACTTCAGACCTTCTCTGCACTTCTGTTCTAGGAAGACCTGTTTTCTCTCTTGTATGGTCTTATTTTCACACTGAATTTTCTACAAATGTAGCTAATTAAGGCCCTAATCACTGCCTGGAGTCCTATGACATTCTAGGTGGTCAGAGTACTTTTAAGATTATTAAAACATTTTATGAAATCATGCATCATGAACAGTGTTCACTATGGATTCAACTCTGGACCTTGAGTTCACATTTAGTTAAGCTATGTCTATACTGCACAGTGTGACCACCATACTGCTTTTTGACTCCTAACCAAGGGTCATGTAAAGTGAGCCTTCCTACCCACACACTTGGATTGCTATTGCATAAAAACCAGAACATGGTTGTTCCAGCCAGACCCCATTGTGGCTCATGTCAGCATCTGAGAACTTGGGACAAGCCATCAATAATATGAATGATGATCATATCATACCACCTCAGCTAATGCTCGTAAAGTAGAATTACCCACTGGAGAATCTGAAAATGCCAGTGGACAGTGAAGTTCTTGAGATGCAGTGGCATTAGCCTTCATACTCTATTGTAGCATGCTCATACCATTCCAGCTGTCTTAGCTATTGATCTTAACATTAATACTCTGCTCAGAAATGCAGTGGGGTCTTTTTTGATGCTTTCAGGACCAAGGATGAAATAAGTGTGGCTTTCATGGCCACCACAAGGGCATATTATAGGCATTTGCATTGTCATTGTCCCTATTCTACCATAAATAAAATATTGTAGAATTAAGCACTTTGTCAAAATCTGGTCTGGCCAAGATGGGCTTTCCTCCAAGAATGTCTATTCCTTCTGATAATTTAATTTTGCTTTTTGATATCTTGTTTCCATTTGGGGAGCTAATCTGCCAGTTCAGTTTACTGTTTTTTTGCCACCTCATGGTTTCTGTCCTTCCTAGGGTCTTATTGTAGGTCTTTCCAATCGGATCCTCTGAATTTCACAGTGTTTCAGCTGTGACATAGTCTTTATGGTCACCTGCCTCAACTGCAGCACCTAAGTTCCTTCTTTTGATGAGGTATTTCTTCTCATGTTGTCAAACACTCTCTTTCCTTCCACCCCTTCTGCCATCTAATTTGATCTGTTCTACAGCAACACTTCTCCCCATAACTATTCTATTTCTGTAGTCTCTTCCTCACCCTGAACACAGCAAGACAAAGTGTAGTTCAGGACAGGCTTCAGTCTTGAATTTTTCCTTTTCTTTTTTTCCTGGAAATAAACCAGAAAACTAGCAACAGAAAAACCTCTCTTCCCTCCTCCCCCAGAAAACAAACAGCTCCTTTGTATCTAAGATGGTGCTGTGCTGTTGGCACAGAATTTCCTTCTAACTAGTCCTTGGCTGAAGAAAAATTATACTCCAGGCCCGCTTCAGTTGCCTAAACATAGGCATCTAGTGCTGTTTTAGACACCATAGGAACCTGGCCCCCAGCTACTGACTGCCCAGAAGGCCAAGGTTTCTCATAAGTCCTGCATCGTGCCTGCCAGCCCCATGATGATGTTTTGGATACCGTAGGGCACCTCAAATGGTACTTAGCTCCTATATTTAGGCAACTGGCTCATTTTCCCAGCAGCACAATTGTTCTGGGATGAAATGAATCACTCTGGAAGACACATCCTCTCCATTGACTAAAGAGGGAACCTAAACTACTTGTTTATATGCCTAGCTTTCAGACAGCTAACCATGGGTGAGAAGAACTACACCCTGCAACTATGTCTGCCTAGCAAAATGAAGGATGGCTGTAGCAGATGCCTGCCATGGCTGGCCTAATCTTGGTCCAGGTAAGAACACCAGGAGAAGACGACATACCATGAAGCTAGCATGTGAAAGCACCTATGCCACTGACCCAGATCTCCTAGAGTTCTCATACTCTGGTTACTAGCATGTGCTAAAGCTGATACTGTCACATCTTAACAGCTACCATTACCTGTGCTAGCTTAGATTAGTTAACTAAAGTATGATAGCATGTGGTACAACTGTACCTTCATTTTCCTTATTGACCCATTGTACTGGTTGAACTTTCTTCAACGTAGCACATTTTGTTTGAATGTCACACAGTCATCTTTTTCTCCAGAGAAAATGTGGACATATTTAACAATCCATTATTATCTTTCAATATTTTTTTGCATTTGTTTTTTATTATACTGATTTGCTTTCCCAGTCTATCCATACCACTTTACTTTGGTTCATTCCCTATTAAAACAGTCTAAAACTTCCTGCAATAAGATTCTAAAAGCACAGTTACTCAAACAGGTTTCACTACAAGAGTCACCGTAATTACCCTATCAATATGACAATTGTACACCGCAGTGTTTGAAATGATTATTGAGGAATTCTGTAGCAATTTTCAATAAGAGTGGTTGGTTTGTTTGTCAGTTTATTATGTCCTTCTTTTATTGCCACAATCACATCTGCAAACAATAATCCTTCTATTTTGTCCTCATAGCGTTCAGTTATGGTTCATGAAAAGCTGCCATTTTATTTCTCTTTTCCCACTGCTCCCATCTTATAAACTGCTCCATTCTTTACATTGACTTTTCTCTGCCTTGTTTTCACACATGCACCCCTGTAGTATACACAACAGTGATTTCTCTAAAAAATTCTATTCCTCTTGCACAAATGTTAAGTGTTACAACAGGATGTTAGTCAGAACCCTTCAATGTCCTGTTTGTATGATCTGTTTTCATTTACAAAAAGACTTGCGGTGTTAGCAGAGTCACAACCTCTGTATTAAGGCATACAGGGATAAAGAAGACATGCTGGAGAGTGGGTTACACCACCAAAGCTGACAGAGGCAAGGGCATGTGGGCTGGGTCCTGCTCCATCTCAGGCAGAATTGCTCATTTCCACTGAACTGCAAATTCTTCCTTAATGCTGGTACAGGAGTGGAAATTATGTAATCAGAGATGTTATAGCTAAAGGTATTAGTGCAAAGACATAGTGAGCCTATGGCCCAATGCTGCTGTTTGTCAGCAGTTATGCTCAAATTATGTCTCAAATAAGCTGAAACTAAAAATGGATCAGAAATGTGGAGGGACTAAAATGAAGTTAGGCTGAGACATTTTCCTTTGACTTGCTATTATTATTTGTTTAGTAAATTCTGAACAAATTGCAGACTAACATCAATAGGAAAATATTTGTGATTGACTGACAAAAATATGGTTGCGTTGATGGAAACTCTGACTTAACCTTATAAAATAACTCATTTCCAGAAGCCAGCATTTTCAGCTGATGCATACCTTCGCTCTGTTGAAGCCCAGTTTCCTCCCTATAGTCACTGAACTCATTCTTCTGATGTAGGTCTGCTTGGGGAAAAAAAGAAGAAAAAAAAACAGATAAAAATGTATCTGTGACTTCTTAGCTGTGCTTCTTGTAGATTTTACTGGGCATCTTCATTACCTTAGTTTATAATGTTCAGTATCTGTAAACTGTCCTGAACCAGAATCCACAATTTGGAAATGTTATTAACATTTAAGTCGTTATCAGCAGTGCAATGGGTAAGTACTATTCAGGTACTGTTCAGGTACTGTTCAGGTACTGAAAGCAAAAGAGCTGTCAGAGTGTTGTCCTGTCTCCGCTGAGAAGGTGCATGACCAACTGTATTGGGTTTGCGTGGCAAGGGTTTGGTAGCAGGGGGGCTACAGGGGTGGCTTCTGTGAGAAGCTGCTAGAAGCTTCCCCCTATGTCCAATACACCCAATGCCAGCCAGCTCCAAGACTGACCCACCGCTGGCCAAGGCCAAGCCAATCAGCGACTGTGGTGGCGCCTCTGTGATAACATATTTAAGAAGGGGGGGAAAAAAAGCAATGGGACACAAACTGCAGCTGGAAAGAGGAGTGAGAATATGTGAGAGGAACATCTATGCAGACACCAAGGTCAGTGAAGAAGAAGGGGGAGGAAGTGCTCCAGGCACCGGAGCAGAGATTCCCCTGCAGCCCATGGTGAAGACTATGGTGAGGCAGGCTGTCCCCCTGCAGCCCAGGGAGATTAACAGTGGAGCAGATATCCACCTGTAGCCCATGAAGGACCCCACGCTGGAGCAGTTCATGAAGAACTGTAGCCTGTGGAAGGACCACATTGGAGAATTTCATGGAAGACTGTCTCCCATGGGAGGGACCCCATACTGGAGCAGGGGAAGAGTGTGAGAAGTCCTCCCCCTGAGGAGGAAGGAGCGGCAGAGATGGTGTGTGATGAACTGACCACAGCCCCCATTCCCTGTCCCCCTGCGCTGCTGCAGGGGAGGAGGTAGAGAAAATTGGGAGTGAAGTTGAGCCTGGGAAGAAGGGAGGGGTGGGGGGAAAGTGTTTTAAGATTTAGTTTTTATTTCTCATTACCCTACTCAGTTTCGATTGGTAATAAATTAAACTGATTTTCCCGAAGCCAAGTCTGTTTTGCCCATGACGATAATTGGTGAATGCTCTCCCTGTCCTTATCTCGACTCACGAGCCTTTCATTATATTTTCTCTCCCCTGTCCAGCTGAGAAGGGGAGTGATAGAGCAGCTTTGGTGGGCACTTGGCATCCAGCCAGGGTCAACCCACCACACCAACCTTGCTCAGCTATCCCAGCAACACTTACTGCCACTGTGCTCTCCAGTACAGTGAGACCAGCCAAGCTTAGAGTTTGTTTAACTAGGGAGCTTAGAGAAAGACTTCACTGTGGTGAAGTAGAAGGAGTCACCGAAAACCATGAAGGTTAGAAGTGAAATGTATATGAAACAAAATTTGGTTTCAAGCTTTATTCATAATAATTTTTCCAGTACTCAAAGATCAAAAAATAAGAAATGTAGTCTTTTTTTTTTCTTTTTTTTTTTTTGGGGGGGGGAATTGCTTTCCAGAGATGTTACCATATTGTTTATCTGATATCTGCCTGTAGCCCTTATTTTCAAATGTATTTTGAACCTCTTGAGCAATTTATTTAAAGGAGGCATGCGAGACTCAAAATCCCTACGAACTAAATGCGGGGTTAGGGAGAAAGACCCAAATTAGTGTCTCTGCTGAGGTTCCATTTGGCCACAGTTGCATGGCCAGAGACTGTATACATTTGCCAGGAACCAGACCACATATAAATAGCTCCATATGCTGTCTTTGACCAGTGAAGTGTCCATGGGACAAAAGATAGTTCATAGGAAACTGAACTTCATTAACTTTGCTGTTCACAGAAAAAATTGCTGTTATAAACTGGAAGACAAAATTTAGAGGACAGGGAAAAAAACAATAAGAAAGAGCGTTATATAGTCTGGCTTCAGAACAATGGTCAAGTTATTAATTTAAAACAGATGTTCTGTTCTCAATAGTTCTTAAACAGATGAAGAAGGAAAAGGGAAACTTGTACTTGAAAGGTAGTGGGCCTCTGCCCTAACATGTTGGTTCCGATGTGCACTTGAAGATTTGGGTGCCAATCCATTGGATCTGCAACGCTGGTCTGGAAATCTTATAAAAGCACCCTCTTCTTGCTATATTTCAAATGTTCTCCATTTCTGGTATCAGCTGAACTGCAGAGACTTGAACATAAAAATTAATGGGCCACAGGAGGAGTTCAATTAATCACACTTAGACTCTTTTAAAAGTTTGTTTATTTTCATTGAAACATTTTGGATTTTCAAATGTCCTAGTTCACAGAATCAAGTTTTCCTTGAAAGGAAACTCAGCTACATACCAATGCAACCCAGGTACTGTGGACTTGCTTTGGAAGTAGTATTCCACCGGGTTCAATGGGACTGGGGGATGGACACAGTGTTTTTCCACAACTATTTCAAACTAAATATCAAGGCCCTCTCTTACTTTCAGGCAGCAGATTTTTGAGCAGATAAATTATTAATTTGGGGAGGACAAGTCAAATCCAATGAGACTGTTGAAGCCAGCAAGTGATTTTCTTCTGAGTCCAGTGGGCTGGGAATCAAGCACACATTCCCTCCCTCACAGGCAGAGGGACTGCAAGAAGCTGCCTCAGCAACTTTAAAATTTTGTTCTGAGTGGGAAACAAGGAATGCAAGGAGGCCTCCAAAGCAGACAGGGAACCAAAATTCTCAGGCTGCACTGCCTCCCCTCTCAGAGGACTTCAGTCCAGACTCTTGCCAAAACAGATCTATTTGGAAATGTGTTTTGCCAGATCATCTTGTTACTTTCTTAAATAAAACTGAATAAAAAAAATAAGCATAGTCCTATGACACCAGGCATATAGGTGGGGTGGATCGCCCCTTACATAATTCCTTGTTTCATGTGAATTTCTCTAGTCATTTCATCCACACATATATTTTTATCTATTAATATATTTTTGTTAGGTGTCTTGGGGCAGATTTTCAGCTTCTCTATGAGAATCTATTACAGTATACATTTCACATAGTTCATCTATGAAGAAAAGTAGATGATGACTTTGGACTTTGATTATTCAGCTTGGGAATACACCTGACCCACAAAGCTGTGTTCCACATTTAGTCCCTGAACTATGGGATCTATGGGGTTATTCACAAGTTTGAATTTAAGCATATGCTTCCACACATTGTTGGATCACAAACTAGAGTTATGGCTGATCTGCACCAAGATTCATATTTGTTCTCTTAAGGAAATAAGAACAAACTACAAACATTACATCTGGAGGCTAATTTGAGCTACCTTCACATTCAGGAAAGAAGGATGGGATTTGATTGAATCCTTTCTCTTATTCACTATTAGAGGAATCTATCATCTATTTAAAGACACATAATATTTTCCCAACTTATGTTACTGCAATTAGTAGAATTCAAGTCCACTGTGTTTATGACCATTTTATGCATATTAAAATATTGTCAGTAAAAGGAGCGGATAGTCATACTTAGAATTTAGATTAGCAATCAGAACTTAAAAAAGAAAAAATGTCTTTTGTATCATAGTTGTAAAGATAAGCAGTTGTAAAGCAGAGCTTTCATTTTCTTTCATTTAATCCAGAAGTACTTAAATAAAGTAGCTTCTTAATCCTGTTTTTAATCAACATTTCAGGGAAACAAAGAATATCAACTAAGATGGTGAGAAACAAATATTGGTGAGCATTATGACTAAACACAGTGTTATGAAAGTATTACTGAAGGCAATTTAGTACGTTTTTCCTCTTCCCTTCCCTTTCCTTCCCCTCCCTTCTTCCCTTTCAATAATGTTATATGTACCTTATATGTTTCCTAGTCAGTAGACTACTGATTAAAAGAATATGAAGTAGTTGTGATCTGAATTATTGCACTGAGATAGTGATTTAAGGAATTATCTTTTTTATGCATTCCATGTTTTTTCATAATTAAAAGGAAAATGCAAGGAAAAGAGGAAGTCTCAGGCAGCCCACAATAAAGACTCCTGTTTCTAGCTCTGTAACTGAAGTCTTCAGTTAGTTTAGGATGATAATCATGGTATGGCTACCATTAGATCTGGAAATTGTATTATGTGTTTTTAAGACACTTTGGTAGCTTCTCCCCACCTCTGAAAACCAAGAACATGTACATGGATCCTGTAAGTTTCTCTGTCCTGGCCTGAGGAAGAATTAGTCCCTTCTATCTTTTGTTTGGGGCTAGTAATGGATGTTAGTGTTAAATGTAAACTAACTGGTGTAAATAAAATGAAGAGTGAGTCACTTGCTTGGGACAAGGGAAAAGGGAATGAAGCTCTGCAAGTTGAACAACTGATTCCAGGGAGCTGCATATAAAGGATGATGCAAAATCATCATACAACAAAGAATGTAATGCAGCGGCATCAACAGTGACAGTGGAATAGAGAGGTTAGTGTCTTATGGTTGCTCAATGTTAAATGCCAAATGTAATGCACACAGAAAGCCTTCTGCATTCACCGGCACAGATCTAGAAGCAGGAAAAGAAAAAACAAAACAAATTACAAAGAATTTGCTTCAAGGGTGACAACCACATTACTACTAAGTATGACTCACATCTGCTCTTCTGTAAGATATTTAGGAAGCAATTTTACATGTGTTAAGCATAACAATACTTGTCCAGTAGCTAATATGTGCTTGTACACTTTTTTCAGTGGGTCCAGAGCACTCAGCGCTGTTATGAACTGTGCCTTTACAACAAAGACTGCCAGGATTGTTCTATAATATAGACCAGAGCCAGTCCTGTGTTGAGCAGGAAATGGTATAAATAAAAACACGATCAAGATGTTGGCTGATTATTAGTGAATATATTTGAATGTAGAATGTGCTACAGTAAGTGCCCCCTTCATCAGCTTATTTTGTTTTATTTCTCACTCTCTAGGTCCTGTCTGGACTTGATCTGCACAACAGAAATATTGATCTCGCACTTACAAATGAGAGCTTAGGAGACCTGACTCTGCCAGAATGATCAGTCTCCTGAGAGAGCTGGGAGCATCATTGTGATTTCTTACATGGTTGTACTCAAAATGTCTATATTTTAGCTCCTGGAGTAAACATCATCTGCTTGTTGAGGAGCAAATATGACCATAACTCCCCTCAAGAATGTTTTGTTTTCACAAGGCTCAGCTGTGAAAGGACTGGGATTGATGACCTTGTCCAAAACTTTCTGCCATATTTTTCTTCTTCTACTTTCTGCAGACCTTGTTTCAGGGCTCAAGGTTTAGGGGTCTAATTATCACAAGTTACCGCATTTCAGCAGAAAATGCCTGGGTGCACAGTCTTAGCCCTCAAACATGAAACCTTAGCCTATGATTTCACAAGTAACTGATTCAGTCTAACTGATCGCTGCAGCCGTAGGGACTTGTCTTATTCTCTCCCAATCTCTTCCTCCATCTCCTTGCCTTTGCCCTTCTTCCACCCCGTCCCCTGCCTCACTGCTCTCATAAAACACGTCCCTGAGAAAACTCAACATCACTGAGTTGACAGAAAACCATCCACTTCTTTTTCTAAGGGTATTTTTTTTTTGCAATGTTAGTGAGCTAAATCTGCCCATGGTGGGATGTCATGGGTGGAATACTCTCTGACTAGGTTCTGTTACATATTCCACAAGAGGAGAGTTTAATGATTAATACCAAATTTACTTATTTGCATATACTTGATATTACATGGGATTTTGATTTAGCACAGTAATACAACAATGTACTGAGATCACAATACAAGCACCATATAGCAATTACAATGTAGAGTTAAATTACAATACAGAAGTGATTCCCATTGCCAGTGCCTGTAGGCTCACTGTCATGACACTGGGCAACCCCAATTACCAGGAAAGAAAATGTGGGATATCTGTCTTCTCTGAGCCTTCCATTATAAGGGTTTGGTGGTCAGTCACAGTGCTGCAGCTGATGCACAATAAGCACAAGGAGCGCAGAGCAGGGAGCAAGAAAAAGAGCAGAAGGGGTTGGGAGGCCAACTTAATTTATCTGGCCTCATAAAATTGCAGCCCTGGTTTAACTCAACATCTTTGTGGACTAAATAACTCCTACCCAGTACTGAGAGGTACACAGAATTGTAATCACACACAAATTCTGCATTCTCTGTTCTGCATCACT